>JANHJO010004011.1:103917-117620 GCA_032468235.1 Pseudoxyrhopus heterurus | reverse complement strand
AGCCACACCCACCCAGTCACATGGCCAAGCCACGCCCACAGAGTAGGTAGTAAAAAAATTTGAATCCCACCACTGCTATAATTCCATGAATGCTGCCACAAGATATGGGACTGGCTCCTGGTTTACACAATGTGAGAAAAAAATCAGGCAGATTTTGCAAAGATCTGCAACTACTACTACTACTAGACTTCGGGAAAAGTGCAAAGAAGAGCAACTAAGACAATTAAAGGCCTGGAGACTAAAACATATGAAGAACGGTTGCAGAATTTGGGTTTGGCTAGTCTAGAGAAAAGAAGGACTAGGGGTGACAGGATAGCAGTATTCCACAATGAGGAGGTGGTCAATTTTCCAAAGCATCAGAGGGCAGGACAAGAAACAATGGATGGAAATTAATCAAGAAGAGAAGCAACATGGAATCAAGGAGAAACTTCCTAACAGTGAGGACAATTAACCAGTGGAACAGCTTTGCCATCAGAAGTTGTGGGTGCTTCATCACTGGAGGTTTTTAAGAAGAGACTGGACAGTCACTTGTCTGAAATGGTATACGGTCTCCAGCTTGAGCAGGGGGCTGGATTAGAAGACCTCCAAGGTCCCATCCAGCGCTGTTTTGATTCTGATAAAAATAAATGCTATTCCTTCTAAAAAGCAAAGAGATTCCATTTTTTCCCCATTAAAAAGATATTTTGGTTTTTTTTTCCAGTTTCATTTAAGGTTTGAGGAGAGAGAAAATAATTCTCCTTCAGCAAAATTTAAATGGCCTTCTGTTACTATGGTTACTCTGAAGACATTCAAATCCTGCCTACATGATGCAACCAGCCAAAATGACTAGGCACAAAAATTGTAGTCCCTCTGCAAAAACCTCCCTATCCAGCACTTCAAAGCAAATGACCAGACAGCAGAATCACTGTAGTTGCAGTATATATTGTGAAAGTTTGTTTTCACAGGGTCAAAAGTAAACATGCAAAAACAAGGAACAGACAGAAACTAGCTCTCCCACTCCAAAGAGAATTCTGTCTAGCAATTTTTGTACAGTGAGCAGGAGAAAAAGGCACAATAAATGTGACACAGAGTATTCCATAAATAGAGCTCATATGTGATACATAGCAATCACTGGAATTCTTTCATAATGGCTTCACAGTTTTGCTACAATCAATCTGCTTTATCTGAATTGTCACGTCCAAGGAAATATACACGCTTTTAGTATTTTGGCTTGGGGTTTCAAAGTCCAGCTCACCAATCTGTAATGTTATGAAAATTAACATTTCCTATGACTATCTAGTTGTTGGTGTTGCACAGAAGCTTTGTTTCAAGAAAGCCCAGAGTGTTAAGTTCTCTTCGGAAAGACTCTAAGACAATGCTGAAATACTATTCAGGAAAGCTGCAAACAATGGGCTATTATGCGCCCCTTTCATCTGGCATGTGGAGGGGAGCTTTATTGGTGTAGCAAATTACAACATAAATTGCACGAGTGGTTGGTGGTGGAAAGATTGTCTGCTCCCACACCATGCTCAGCGGGTCTTAAAGAGAAAGGGCACAGGGTTCCTTTTCTGCCTACTGCCTGTTCCTCTTCCATTTGCTTCCCCTTTTAGACAAAAAGCAATTTAGGATACAAGAAATCCAGTACATTCATATAAAGAAAATGCAATTTTCCCCCAACAGCATAACTATTCATGCACACACTGGGATGAATACTGTTAGCTTGACAAAACCCTATTATTTCACTAATGATCTAAGGAAAGCACTGAAGCCCTTTTTTTTCTTCCTAATGCATTTTAATTCACCACATTCACCATACTGAACGACTTATTACTCTTCTTGGTATCATACACGCTGTTGGAACAAGGACAAGCTTGGTAAATAAGATCCACTGGCAAGATTCAGATATCTGATTTTCATTACACTGAGTGAGCAACAAAATGTTTAAGACTTAAAAGTACCGAGTAAATGTTATGGCACGGAAGGCAGTGCAAAAGAAGCTTTCTTCTTTATCAGAAGCAAAGGGCTCAGAATATTGTGTTTTGCTTAGCCGGAAAAACATCTACAATATACTGAACATATCCAGAAGGTTTTGCACTTTCAGGTCATGAAATGTCATGAACACCTGTCAACCAGTCAGTGCATCCCAAAATAAAAGAGTATTACAGGCAGAGAAGAGTTGTAGGAATGTGTTAGCAGGGCAAATAATTTGAGATTCCTGCTCTGGGGAGCTGGAGGTCAGAAGTAACCAAACTCGGGATCACTGGTCAATCTGACTTGAAGGAAAATTGCTTCCCAAATTCATGGTTGCAGCTGTTACGCCTTGAGTGAACTTATCACTGAATGATCCAATTACGGGGATTTTTTTTAAGTTCCTTTGCGTTAGTGTTGACTCCTAGAGACTGCCAAAACCGATTTCAGACATGCTTCTTTTCTAGGGCCAAGAGAGAGTGATTGGCCCAAAGTCACCCAGCCATTTTTCATGCCTAAGAGCGGACTATAACTCACAATCTCCCGGTTTCTAGTCTGGTGCTTTCATCTCTACACCAAACTGGTCCCCTCTAACAGGGATGTTTCAGTTGTTCTTGAAGATTCCAATCTAGCTATATATATTTTTTCACATGTAGGATGAAATGCAGACGAAAATATTAAATTGAAGATAACCACTTCAATGATATTATTGGCCACTTACTTTATACCCTTTGAAAGGCAAAAATCAATCAGATATCCTGATCACAACAAGGTTGCATACAGCTCTCTTATAGCAAGTGTTATTGAGCAGAATTCCAGAATACCTAGATTAGGTGTGTCAAACTCGTGGCCCATGGTCCAGATGTGTCACGTGCTGGTCCCGCCCAGTTTAGCAAAGGGGAAAACAGTCCCGATATGTCACGTGATGCCGCGAGTTTGACACCCCTGACCTAGATCATAACCCCAGATGCTGCAAAGGATATGAGAGAAAGCAGGTGGAACAAACCAAAGAACTACTTTGAGTTCCATGTTTCCTGATTACTTCTAGTTTGCAACATACTCCCATTATTCCCAGTCACAGCTAATGCTTATTCAGACTGGGAATGATGAAAGATGTCCTTCTTCACATTTGAAGAAGTTGATATGAAGCTACTGCAAACTGCGGGAGGTTGTTGCAGAGTCCCTTCTGGTGGCCCTCAATATTAGAAATTGGCAGGAAGTTCTTTAGTTTTTGCAAATGTCAGTCCCAGACCCCCAACTTCTGAAGCCCAAAGTATACTTAAGGTCCAATGAACCCAATTTCTTTACTTTCACTTTGATTTCAATATTCCAATCTCATGCAACAAGCAATACATTATACAATAATACAACTGTATTATTGGAGGTGAGAATTTTTTATTTCAAGCAGGCTTATGTAGAGAAGCCCATCTTTGATACACATAAACACATAAATAAAAATATAGATGTGAATGAGAAACTTTAGAGAACTCTATAGTTCTCAGCAATTTCTGGGATTCTCAGAGACATACATTCCTAATGGCATTCGTCTCTAAGTCTGTACATATTTATTATCCCTTTTGGTATATTTACATCCTATCTTTCTTTGACTAGCAGATGTGGGATTCTCTCACCAAGGTATTAATTCAACTCTTAGATTATGCTGGAGGGTCATCTTTCCTGCTAATTTATGATGTTCCTATTGTTATTGAGAGAAAAACCTGTCATTTATTTAGTCGGTCAGTTGTATTAAGCAAATAAAATACATATTAGAAAGATACAGATAGGTAGGAATTACTACTGATGAAGAGAACATTTGCTTCCCGTGGGCCACTGGAGAGGAGTAGATCAGCAAAGAAATAGCCTTCCTCTATCAAGCTATAATTCTAAGAGAGCAGGCAAAAGAGCAAATTGATGTACTTCCAGATGTACAATATAAGATAATGGTTGTGCAGTCTTTTACAACGGAAAGCATTGTAAATGGCAAAGGTGATCCCATTTCCCAGAATGTAATTGCTAAATGGAAAAGACTATTGTTCATTTTGCTAAGCCTGTTACCTGCTCCTCTGCTCCCTCATATTCCAAAAACCACAGCTTTATAATCAGGGACATAATCTGGTCTCCAAAAGCTCCTTTTGCAGAAAATTTCAAAGATTAGCAAAGTCCAAATCCATCTAGCACATTTAACATTACTGAACCGGTCCCTTGCACCTTTGCTCCAAAACCTTTCACATTGTAGTTTGTGGAGCTCCTTTCCAGGGAAGTCTGCTAAGAGCACTACCCAATTCCTGTTAAGAAAGGAGGTGTCTATTTTTGGACAGCTTTACAAATTATCTACATCATGCTTTATTATAGTGCAACAGCTGGAATGGGAATGCCTCTGCTGTCCAGCAGCTGTTCTTTTTAGCAGATAAAAGATGACTGGTTACACTATAGGAAAAAACAAGCAGCAGAAAATTCTTTATTGCCAATCCATTTGTAGTAGCTCACAACGAAGCAGAGGATGATGAACCACATCTATCTTCTGAGTCTTCCAACTTGCTGCGACACAAACACAGCAGTCTTCACTACCTACCATCAGTGACTGCTGGGAGAAACAGCAAGCCAAATGATGCAGTCCAAAACACGAAGCAGAACTTGGATAAACATTCTAGGAGCAAAAATTCTCTTCATAATAAGAACCTGTCTGACATGCAACAATGCCTGGTTCAAACTTATATTGTTCAGCTATGGTCCTTGCTCTAATAGCTGGAAAAGGACCTTTTGATTTGTTCAGAAAACATCACTATGCATCTAGCAGGCACTGAAAATAAATGCCATACCAGCTGGCATAAATAATTGAGAATAAATGCCAGAATAAATCCCTCGTGTACCTCGACGATATCCTCATCTATACCAAAACCATGGCTGAGCACATAAAATATACGCTGATGACTGGCTGCTTATATTTTACTGGGTGGAAGGGAAGAAGATTCTCCCTATGTACATTTGCCATTTTTCTGATAAGAAAGTCAATAAGTGTTCTTTTAGATTACAAGCCCCCCCAAAAAAACAAATACAGAGGTACATGATTAAAGATCAATTCTACCAACCTATTCTCTTACCAGTATCATAGGTGAAGCTAGAAAACTTTCCAAAATTGGTTTACTGGTTCTAGGTAAGTGAAGTATAGAGCTTTAACCACGGGGGAAGAACGGGACACAATTTTCACCATAAATACATTATATAGCACAGTGGTACCTCAGTACTCGTCATTAATTGGTTTCAGAAGGTGCAATGAGTACCAAACAAATTTTTCCCATAAGGGTGACCTCTTTTTTTCATCTGGAAAGGGTGGTGAGTCACGAGGCAACCAACACCGACAAGTTCTAGCTTGCGTGTCGAGTTCCAAAGAAACAATGACTACCAGGACAAAATTTTCACATCAAAATGCATCGAGTACCAAATTCTGTGAGTTTCAAAGCAGTTGAGTACCAAGTTATGACTTTATTTAAACTTATTGCTTTGAAACTTGCCTGTTTGGTACTCAACATATTTTATATTCGTATTCAGATTATCATCATGGTGATCATCATTAGAATTTGCAAATAGGGGTAGTCCTTGACTTACGACCACGTTTGGGACTGGAAATTTCACCACTAAGCAAAGTGGTTGTTTAGTAAGTCGTGCCTGATTTTACAATCTTTTTTGTGATGGTTAAGCGAATTGCCATGGCAGTTCAGCAAATCTGGATTTGCTTATCAAAATCCAGCTCAGAAGGTTGCAAATGGGGATCGCATGACTCTGGGATGCTGTTACCATCATAAAAACATGCCGGTGGTTAGCTAATGCCCAAATTTTGATCATGTGACTGTGGGGACACTGCACTGTTCTAAGTCAGGTCATAAAGTCACTTTTTTCCTGGGTTGTCATAACTTTGAATGGTCACAAAATGAGTAGTCATAAGTCGAGGACTATCTGTATCATTGAAGTGAGCTATTTCCTGAAATACATAGAAACTGACGAAGAAGGAAGGTTAGAACCAACTACTATTAGCTTGGCTGGGATTTTCCTGGAAGCTGGAAACAGTTACCTTTACCCAGAACTGCAGTGTTCTAAAAAGAATTCTGGAATGCTTAAAATACTTCATTTGTAGGTGTTTTTCCCTGATTAATTTAGAAAACTACTTTCACTAGCTTTTTAAATTCCCTATCAATTATCATAACCAATGGCAAGCCCTCACATTTCCAATCATAAATCAATGCAGCTAGAAACAGAGAGGTGAGGTAGAGTTTTCTTGAGAAGAAAACTGTATTCATCATATTCAAGTGAAGATGCCACTGTGGATTGACCAAGAGAGCATAACTAGAGCATTAAAGTTTTAGCAATGAAGGTCGGTCATCCATTGATGGGCTAAAGAGGATCTTTTTATATTTTTGGAGGTCAGCTGAATATTTCAGGCTCCACAATTCCTTTATAAGAGGTTTATGGTTATGGCTGTGGGAATAACATATCACTGACAACAAAAAATAAATCCATACAAAATATTGAAGGACTAAACCTGTCTTCCAGCACAATCTTTCAAATGAAGTAATTTAAAACAGTTATGTTGACATGAGACAAATAGCAATAATTGCTACTAGCCTTGTTTGCAGTAACAAACAGCAATCGATCACATTGGACCTATCTCTAAGGCAGACCTAGACATTCTATGGCCTGCAGGCCATATATGGCCCATTACAGCCCTTGGGCCACATCTGGCCATTTGGATGTCCCTGCCCAACCCATAGCAGTTCTATTGATTTGGCCCTCCACAACAGTCCCAGTTTTCCACGTAGCCACTTGGGAAAATTAATTGCCCACCCTTTATCTACGGAAAGATTGATACCCACATTCACATGCACCATTTAAGTAAGTCAAGGTCCAAAATGCAACACCTCTATGTTTTATTTCTTTTATGTATTTTTGTTGATTCTTCTCACCTTTGTATTATGTAGAGTTCTAATCAGTCGAAAGATGATGTAATCTAATATTTTGTTTCCAACTGATCACTTCATCATATCAAATGTCTTGGGCTTCATTCCAGGCAATAATTATTGCTCTCCTGATAATCAACCCCATATGCAGATCTTCATTTATGTCTCTGAAGAACATTGCTTACAGAATATTCTTCAGACAGACATCACCAGATATGTAGCTTTTTTTCTTCAGAAGATCAGCCTATACCTGAACAAAAAATTTGAGGCCAACATATATGTGTGATCCAGGCTTTAGATTCTTGGTTTTTTTCCTCCTGCCTTCAAGTGTACGGAAATTTGGTCATTGACCTAGAAAGTACGAGATATTTCCTCAACATCTAACCTTTCTAGCTTGAGAACTGCTGGTTACTGCCCTGCCAGTTTCAGGCTGTACACTTCAGATATTTTCTAGAATGGATGCAGTTACTGCCTCAGCATAGAAAGGTGTTTTTGGCCATTGCTGCCACCTGTATGTTAGACAAATCCATTTTTGTTCCAAATGTGCTCGTTCTTAGACCAAGTGTTCCTAGTCACAGGTTCTCATCGTTTAGCCACCACCCATTTTGACTATTGCCAAATCTTTAAGGAACTCTCCTTGAAGAACATTTGGAAGCTGCAGCTGGTCCAGAATTGCCTTTGGGAATTTTGGGTGCAGTACTATAAACAAGTTCCTATGTAATACCATTGTTCCTTAGGCTGCATGGCTCCCACTCAGCTTCTGAATGTAATTCAAGTTGCTGGTTATCATCTGCAAAGCCCCACATGGTAAAGAACCTGGTTGCTTGTGAGACCAATTGTATTGAATTCTGTTCTGACCCAGCTCCCCAAACACAACAAACCCTCTGTAGTTGAAGCAATGATTCCTTTATTAGGAGCGCCAGCAGCCCTGGCAAAAAGTTTCTCTCTTACAGCAAGCTAACAAGTCTGTCCAGCAAGGAGATGAATAATTGTCTGCCACATCTATTCATCTCTGCCCCCTGCCTTTTATCCCAAGAGCTAGGTGGGGCTTCGCTAGCAGTGGTGGCTCTTCCATCCCAAGGATCAGCCCACAGATTTCCACTGCTCTCCTCTCCTCTGCCTTCTGCGCATCAGCTGTTCCTCTTCCTCATCAGCCACCTCCAGACCTGGGGGCTGTTGACTCGCCATCTGAGGGCTGATAGATGGCCCATGCTCCGCCTCTGTCTCTTTCTCTGACAGCTCCATTCCTTCTTCCCGCTTGGAGCTCTCAGATAGCCTTGATGCTGACCCCACGCCTCCTCCTCATCTGATTTGGCTGCTGGAGGCGCCGGCGGACGATAGGCCACAACAAATTGTCTCTGCTCATCCCACTACATTCAGCAGAGTTGGCATGTCTGGGTTCTTCCTGTGAAGCTGTGTCATCTAATGGGACTTTTCTATTATAGCACCAGCATCTGGAACAGTACTCCCCCCCCCCAAGTTTTGGAGAACCATATGCATGTTGGTCTTTTGAAAAGCTCTAAATATTTGTCTCTTTCTCCAGGTACTGGGGACAGGATTTTAGATAAGCCCAACCTGTATGGGACAGAGTGATTTTTATGGGACTTTGCACACTCTGTATTATTTAGATACTTTTGTTGTTGTTACAGTTGTTATAAAGACTTTAAAAATTGGTTCGGTTTTCTTTTTAGTTTTTAAAGGCACTGTTAGCTGCTTAACATCATGAGAATGAAATGGATGGCTATTTAAATTGTTAAATAAATAAAAAATAAAGACAAGTGTCCTGAAAATAAAACCTTGTATTTGAGGGTAGTATCTCATCCAAACCATCGAACCATTGTTAAGTTATTGATTATATGAACTATTTCTCTAATAATCAATGAAAAATATAAATGACTTAATGTACCATATTGACACTGGGGAATGTACTCCAGATTTTCATATCATCTATGTTTCATCACTTTTGCTGCCATTGTATTCCAGTAAACTGAAACACTAGTTCTACTTCCACTTCCCAAGAGATTTGAGTTGCACAAACCTTAACATATTTTATGTGTGTCTCAGAGATGAAGTTCTTCAATAGGGTATCTAGGGTTTTATGAATGAATAGGTCCCATAGTTTTATCTGATACTATTATTTTGTTCTTGAGTGGATGTTACATTTCTTTTGTAAACTGCTGAAAATCAGTTGAAACATAATGATAATTGAATGGGTTCCAACCAGCACCTGTACATAATAGGCTTTGCCCTAAAGCCTTTACGTTTTTTCAAAAACGTGGAAATAGGAGAGAACAAAATTAAACTTGCATTCTATTCTGTAAAGAAAAGGTTAACTTAAGAGCACTTCAGCATCCATATAATACCACCTTTGGTGTGATGCTAGAAATTCATTCAATCGTCCAACTCTGAATACATTCTTTCATTAAAAATAGCTCAATAGCAACAACAAAAAAAACTTGAAATCTCTGAGAGATAAAATGTACAAAAATAGACATATTCCCGTATACTTAAATATTTTGTCTGAAAAGGTCTGATGCACTTTAGAGTCTGGCACAGCCAACAATTAAGATGATCTCACAAACCCATCCATTTGAAGGAGGTGGTAGCAGGACTGCTTCTCAATTTTTCTGTTTCCTTCTTTTTGTCCAAAATGATTGGGGTCATTCCCTCACATTCACACACCCCACCTTCATCTTGGCTGTCAAGAATAGCAGAAAGGGTACTTTAGTGCCCTGACAAGTCTGACAGTCTTCACAGTTACAGCTCATTAAAAAGAGTGCCAAAGGAGACACTTACACCTTAGAAACTCCTCCTAGTTTCTGTGTTTCCACACACCATGGTTTCTTACTCATCCCTGCCAGCTCATTGAGTTTTCCTGGGGCTTAAGTGCCTGTCAGTACATAAGTCTCTATGACACCATGAATCACAATGTGGTATAAAAAATATGAAATTAAAAGCTTACTGCTTTTTCCATATATGAAGTCACTGTATAAAAATCCTATTTTTTTTCCTGCTGAAAAATCTGGATCAAAATCAGCAAAAATCATGTCAAATTGTGTGTTCAAAAACTCTATCCAAAGTGCCCTAATTGCCCCATCACTATTTTTATTGCCTACACCTTGCTTTGAACATGATGTAGAAATAATTCACTTTAAAAAATATAATAACAGACACACACAAACACACATACACAAATGCACACACACTGCAACCTGTCTAGTGAGATTCTCAACCATTCAGGTCATGGTTGTCCCAAAAGTGCTTTTTCAAAAGGCAACTGGACTTTCTTGGGTTTTTTTCCTTTGAAAATGTTTCACTCCTCATCAAAGAAGCTTCTTTAGTTTTTCAGTCCAGAACTGATGAGAAGTGAAATGTTTTCAAAGGAAAAAAACAACAACGATGAAGGTCCAGTTGCCTTTTGAAAAAGCACATTTGGGATACTCCAACATGATAATTCTGATGTGTTTGATTAAATCTTTCTTTACATTTTTTTTCACCCTGATTACTCCTTCAATGTTTATATTTGCTATTATATGGTTGATTTGGATGACTGTTTTATAGAAGCTATGACATTGACGGCGGCATTGTGATCCTAAGCACATTTATCTGACAATCTGTCACAGATTTCTATAGTTAATTGGTTAGTTAGATGACACTGACAGATTTATATCATGGGTAAATGCTCCTCTTGACCTGTCTTTAATAAAAAAAAAAAAACATAGCTCATCCTAGAACATTCTAGAAATCTCTTGGATTCTACCCACCCAATGTTGCAGTTTCCCCCTTCTTTTACATTCAAAGCATAATCACTGTTTCTAGTTCATCACATACCCAAAGCATCAAAGCTTATCCCAGCACAGGATAACAAAGCTTTCCCTAGAAACTCAACCAGCATTCAAGAGCTAACAATGGAAGAGGTAAGTACAAAGCTTGGATAAAGATGTTGCTTTTATTCCAGATACATGGATAATTAAAATGCTCAGTTCTCAGGTTCCCTCTATTATACTACACCCATAGTCCTAAATATTCAGAGTTAGCCAAAGGGACACCAAAAAGACAGAATGTACATCCTGATGGGATGATGCAAGCTCAGCTCTTTCATTCTTCATCCTGATATTGCATCGAAATACAGAAGGCTATCATCGCTTGCTCTGACCCATTCCACCTCATGGGCATATATACCCAAGGTTTACATTTCTGTCTCCCTCACGATAATGGATTTCTGGCCACATATTTCTTGACCTTGGATACAAAAAGCACCTGCACTGTGTATTGATAACTGTCCTGTCTAATCCCAGCTTCGGCTCTTAGATAGAATTTCTATTTGCCGATTATGGTCTCAAGGGAGCCATCAGTCTTTACTTAGTTCTGGACTGATGAACTAGACCTAGACTGGTACTCAGTAACCCTTTCCAATCCATATTCAAAGGCATCTTTCTCTCTAAAACAATGACTAATATGCAAGGGGAGCAGACAACAAGCCGAGCTATGTTTTCCTTAATTTTGACCACAATAAATATATCTTGATGGTCTGGATTCAGAGAACATAGTAAACCATATCCCATGGTTTATATATTATATTACAGGTTAAAAGTATATTAACTGGGTTTACACAACATGCTATGCCACAAACAAATCTTATTTTGGCTTATCACTCACTACTAAAATACTACATCAATTTGTTAAGTTGCAGTTAAAGTTTAACCAATAACCTTCCCGAAACAGAATTTTATTTTAGAACATTTAAAAAACAGTTTCATGGCCATCACCCAATTGATTTTCATTGCAAGATTATCAACAGAGAGTTCAATACCTACGGCACTTGTTGGTTTTGTTTATAACATGCTATTTTTTTGAATGGGAATTGAAAGGAATTATGATCAAAGACAGAGAATACATAAAATAAATATTGTTATAATAATTTTTTACAATCGGAATGTTGCATTAATCCAGCATGTATTTTTTCCCTTCATTTATATCAACCAGATAAAATGTGATTGATCATGAAAGTTTTCCCCAGCTTGCCAGATGTTTGGACAACAACTTTCATCTGGCCTATCAAGCATATCCAGTTTTTAGAGATTATAGGATTTATATTTATAAATAAAGTGGAAAATATTTATTAGGGTAAGGCTAGTATGTAGAAATGGAACAACTATCAACTGCATCACTATGAGGCTTGCTTCACACAGGAAGCAAATAGAGATTCGGTTTTATTGCTTCATTTTTAGTTACCAGAAACTCATATTATTCCCTAATATAGCCTAAATTAATCCATGGTCTCGTTACAATTAATGCAAAGTTCACTTTAATCCACTGCATGCAACAAAGCAAAAAATACTCCAAAACAGACCATTTCCTAAAAGCAACGTGACTACTTAAAACCAAGCAAAATCCTCCATTATTTAAGAACACTCTACTGAAATCAGACATATGGCTCAAAGTCCCAATAGTAAGTAACATTTTTTTTGTATCATGTTGCCAAACCAATCTTGTATCATGTAATTATCTTTAGCAATAATGAAACTGAATAAAAAGTCACAATCTATTTAAAGCTGAATGGTGCCCATCTGTGCAGAAGGCAAAATTCACAGTCTGAATCATACCAAAGGATGCTCTTATAAAATAGTCCACAGCTGTAATTTAGAATTTCCCAAGACTATTCTTAAAGAAATAAGAGCCCAGGTTGCTTTGCTACTTCAGCAAGTCAGGGACAATGCCATGAGTGCAGAGGACACATTGACCTGAACTTTCAGGAAAGGGGGCAGGGGAGAAAGCATCTATTTTCTTCTAGGAAAACTTGCTTCCCCATTTGAGAAATACTAATTTAGCTTCTTATAAAATATTATTTATTTTTATTTATATATTGAATGATTGATTCACCTATAGTCCATATCAATATACAGGTTCAAACACATATTACCAATAAAATTCTAAACAAACAATTTAAAATGAGAGTAGGGTAAAATACAATAGTTATAGGATAAAATACAATAATTATATAATTTTATTAATTGTTCCCCTCTGAAAAGAATAAGGCAAAATTCTTGATCTCCAGTATAAAGCATTCCTTTGTATATTGTCTTCTAATCTACATTCATGCAATACAATCATCGTGTATTAATTTTTGGATGAGGCAATGTATATATACACTGGGTAAATATATACAAACATTCACTTAGATTTCCCCTGTGCTTTTAAAAAATATCTGTGGCACTCATCAAGGGATCTCTAAAGCAAGGTTTAGCTAAACTGAACAAAGCTGAATTTAATGAATGCTTGTACAAAGTTTTATCATGTGGAAATATACAACAAACTGATTCTAAGTAATTTGTCCTTGTCTTTGCACAGTTCTATGGTATCAAGGGTTTTATACTAGAATTGTTAGCAATATTGTCTCACCACACTTTATTAAAAAGAACTATATTTCATAATATTGCCACTGTGGCTTAAGCATCTGCAAATAGGCCACTGTGAGGCAGCTTGAATTCACTGTCAGGGAGTTTTCTCACTTGGAAGTGATACAATTGTCTTCACCAGGTGGAAGAGCAAATATAATTTCCCCTCCATGCTGCTTTTACCAGCTACTCCAAATGCTGGCTGAGGCAGCAATATGAAGCAATTCAGCTGCTTGTTCTTAGGAGTAAAGAACTTAGTTACTTGGCAAACTAGCTTCAAAGAGAAGCTTTAGTTCTCACAAATGTGTATTGCACTAGAAGTCATCTAGTCTATGTCCTTGCTCAATGTAGGATCTACAAGAACAGTGGCAAGTCTAAAGATATGTGGACAGCCATTCCCTGAATC
>JANHJO010004011.1:71909-82624 GCA_032468235.1 Pseudoxyrhopus heterurus | reverse complement strand
TCCATTGTGGTTGGGCAAATGGTCATTGATTAAGGAACTAAGTGAGTATTTTTTGAACTTATTAAGCAGAACAAAAAGCATCATGCAATCAAACTCAGTGTGTAGGTCATGCTCTCAGGCATCCCTAATCAAGTGTGTTCGGTTTCTGGTTTATCTGGCCCCTGTTTCTTATCAATTTTTTCATGCCTTAAGCAGAACAAAATTACAAGCTCTTGCTTTAGCTCAACTTGCTATTGTCTCAATAAAGAATTCTTTTTTCTTAAAAGTAAAACACTGTTATCTTCTTAACAGGATTGTTTCTTTGAAAGAAATTAGCTACTTAGCAGGCCCACATATATAGCATTTTAATAAAGTATAACAGTATAATTTGGAGACCGTGCACATATTTATGATGTATGAAAAATTCTTTACTCACAGTCCCTGTGAAAGTTATGAAAGCCATCACACTAAGACATATTGTGATTCATTCAGTTTTGGCTTAGGAGTGTTGTGTGAACTTGGCCATTGTGCTTTGTAAACTATGATTATCCCTTAGTGAATTAGCCAACAATGGCCATGGTCAAACAAAACAATGACTTTTCAGGATACACAAACTCTGTCATAAAGGATGTTCTGTCATTGGAGGTAGAAGATATTTCCTGTATTCAGTGTTACATTTTACCTTCTTGAAAAAGTGATAGGATTTGTGAGCAAGATGGTTATTCAAAGAACTTCCTGTGCACAGTTTAGTTGGCACACAATAGAAGGCTAGAAGCAAGATGGCCACAAGGGAGACTGGGAAAGAACATCAGGAGAAGACCCTGAGTGGTCAGTTGAAAGACAAGGCTGATTAGGAAATTGGCAGCTTCCCAAACTGAGATGAGCAGTAGCAGCAATCCAAACTGTGGCCCTCTAGCATAGGAAAGCCCACCCTTATCAGAGCCAGAAGACTCCCACAGCATGCCCTTCCATCAGCTTGCAAGGAGTGGAAGGGCAAGGCTGATTATGGAGCAGCAGCACCAACCTGGGAAGGCAAGAGGATAGAAGGTTGTAGCGGGAAAGCCTCTTAAATGCCCCCCTCCACAGTGGGTGAGGTACTGGGTGACATTAAGAGCAGTGATTTTCCAGCAACCAATCCCAGGATGCAGGGTAGAAAGAATGATATGGTAGTACCCAACCTCCTGAAGCCACAAAGGGAGCAAACTCACCAAATCTCTCTACTCACAAACAGTATAGTGATGGAAGAACCAAGGGATGCTGAATATGAAGATATATTAGAATTAAGACTGTCCAGGGTGAAAGGCAAGGAAACTGGGGTAATGATGATCAAGCATGGTACTAATGAAAGAAGTTGGATTCTGGCTGACAACTATATGACAGAAGCCTCAGCCCCATTCCTACCCCCTGATGGTGGTTTTCCAAAATAGAAACCTATATACAATTAAAACTATTTTGCAATTTTCAATTGGGTGAAATGCTGCATCATAGCACAAAACTTTATCAACAAAGGTACCTCAAATGGAATAATTTACAAAATTACTCCTGATGGAATTAAATTTGGGGTTTTTTGTTGTTGTTGTTGTTCCTTCAATGCCTTTGTGCTGCTGCTGTTTAGTGTTGCCTCCATGCTACCACAGCAAGCTGCAGTCACATGATCCTCATTTTCAAAATTCCTTGAAAGCTTCCAAGGGAGGGAGGGAGGAGGAAGATTTTCAATCATTTGAGATACCTTTGTTGCCAACTTCCCACAAGGAAACTAATGGGAAAGCCAACGAGAAATTGGAAGTTTCTCCCATTCCCATGATCTAAAATGATGAGCCAATGGGTCACAGGTTGTCTAATCCCTAAATGAGTCAGGAGACCTCCTTTTTTCTTTGGAAATCAGTACTTCTAGTTGCAGAAGACAGTTGAGTACTCTCTTAAGTACCCTCTTGAGTACTTCTTTACTACATATTTTGACAGAGATAAGAATTAAATGCTGACTTCACAATGTAGACAAGCTACACAATAATATCGTTGAAATGTCTAAACAAGGACAGATTAACATTCCATTGATTTTAATGAAAGCTTAAATTTACTACTATCATATATTCACAGCAAAAGCAACAGCAGATTCTCAAATGTCCAATTTCTGTTTTAATTTCCCTACATACAATATTATTAATCCCTTCAAGTGGTTTGATTTCTGTATATAGTATTGATATCTTCCAAAACAATGGGCACTTCTCTGCTTTAGCAAATTACCACTGAAATATCCCAGGCATATTTGAATGGAAAGTTGCTGCAAGAAATATAGCAGAATTTCACTCTGAGATAATCATTTCAGGTTACATTATACTACTATAAAATAACAGGTATCTTTTAATGTTATATTGCTATCAATAGCTACCAGCCTCTTCAGTGTATTAAGTCTCAAATTATCAAAGAAAGAATATGGTGATATTAGAAGATGCTTGGATGACAACACGGTAGCAGCTGGGAGAACAGAGGAATTATTTTTTTTAAATCCTTCATATCTAGGCATGCAGAAAAAAAGGGAAGTATTTAAAATCTTTTTTTTTTAAACAAAAATGTCTCTTTCCATTATCTAAATGAAAACCTTGCATGTTAGACTATTACTATGATTTTTCTCATCTTTGCGAACATCAACTCTATTATACCTAACAGGCAGGAAATGGCAAAAGCATTATCAAGAAATAAGTGAAATGTAGATCCAGACAATTTATAACACACTGTGCCAGAGATACATTTAAACATTTATGGTGACCATTTTTAATTTATTTCCACATATTCTCTCTAAAACAAGAAAGGTCCCCCAGACTGCCTCCATCAAAAGCAACATAAAGGTAAAGGTTTCCCTGTCCAGTTGTGTCTGACTCTAGGGCGCAGTGCTTATCTCCATTTCTTGACCAAGGGAGACGGCATTGTCCAAAGACATTTTCTGTGATCATATAGCCAGCATAGTTGTATGCCAAAGGTGCATGGAATGCTGTTACCTTCCAACCGAAGTGGTACCTATTAATCTACTCGCATTTGCATGCTTTTGAACTCCTAGGTGAGCAGAAGCTGGGGAAAATAATGGGAGCTTACCCTATTGCATGGCACTCAGGTCTCGAACCCAGGCTATCAGCTTTTCGGTTGACAAGCTCAGGATTTTTAACCGCTGAGCCATCTTTCCCCCTTTAAAAGCAACATACCCAGTACTATTTCACATGGTCTGTTAGAGATTGGTGAATCAGCATGCCCAAAACACACAATGCTTCCTTCTGTCTTCTGATCAAAGTTACTAACAGATGTCCAGGTACCACAAGGGGAGCCAAGCTAGTGACAACAATCAAAGTGCTCTAGACTTAGGATAACTTTATTGTCACTTTAAATGTACACTAATCAGCATACATACAACGAAATTTCGTTGCATACAGCTCTCTACTGTCTTTAGTGACCATTTGCTGCTTTTTCCTTGCTATTGTAGGTGCTGTTCTTGAGAAAGTATGATGATACATTTTTCCAAGACAATATCCTCAGCGCTTCAGAGTAAATCTTAGTGAAAACAATAGTTTAGAGATGCCTTCATCTTGTCCTGTTTATTATTGTGAAAAGCACCTTTCAAAGACGGTCATCATGATAGGTTTGTTTAAATGTAGGTTAGGATATGTTTAAAGCTACCAGATTTAATGTTACTAGTCTTGCAGCTTATTTCTGTAATTCTTCAGGCAGTGAGATGTTAATCTACATCATTACCTTAATTGTTGTTTCCATCCCACAAATCTCCATAATTAACCCCTACCCTTTTTTTCACAATTAACAATTATTCACTATAATCCAAGTTACTTACTATTATGTATTGGTTACTTATTAAACAAACTCCATTGTGCAATTACACTAATCAATGAAAGAGAATGAAAAGAAAATGAGACAATTTAACTATCCTTCCAAACTGCAGACTGAATCACAAGGAGACAAAGCAGTTAACTAGATGTTACGCACAAATGTGTGCAAATGGGCTCTTGTGTCATTTGTAACTTAAATGGCTACTTGAAGAAAGGATCATTTAAAGAAGAGAGGGACTCTTAACATGACATTCATACTAATGTTTGTACTTTGCTTTTTTTAAAGAGGAAGCTCAAAGTGGTGTGTGTATATGTGAGTGAGTGAGTAATCAAGAAATATGAAAACTCAAGCATCAAATCCTAACAATAAAATTGAAATGGTTAATGGAGAATTTATTTTTCCAAAATCTGTGCCAGTTTTTCTTTTTTACTTCTTCATAGATTTTGTTCCTTGACATGACATCAGCACATATGTAACAGTAAACATTATTTTATAAATCTTTGGGAAAGAATGAGATATGGAACAAAGAAATAGTGAGCAGGAGCAGAATTACTGTTTTTTCCCCTCACCGTGCACTCTAAATTCCTTCTCCTGATGTGGTTTTTTTAATTTAACAATGGAAAGAAACAGCTCAACATCATGATTTGGTTGATGATGCCAAATGTAGTTGAACCCCAAAGTGGTAGGTGAGTGGATTGCTGCTCAAGCATATCTTTCTTTTCACTGCCACATGTACCCCAACTCTGTTCTAGCAGATCCCAAATAATTTAAAACATTAGGGGGGGGACATGGACACTGAAACAGGATGGCAGTGTATGTTGCATTTGTGAGTAATGTTTTGTCAATAAACAGGAATATCATTGGACACAGCCCCGTAAATAGAAATTTACAGAAAGGAGACAACATTCTAAATAGCTATTATCAGTGGTGAAATAATTCAAAAGAAATAAAATGCTGGATACAATAGCAGAACTGAGTAATTTCACTTTAAGCACATACTAAATGTTACATTTATTCATTTTATTATATGCCATCTTATAATGGATGGATCATGGTCCATAGTTATGAACTCATATGCTTTGTATGCTTTGCTATATTTTATTTCATTATATTTTAAACTGTACAAAATATTGAAATGTTATACACATTGTCTGGAGATGTTGATAAATGGTATAGAAATATGAGGATCCTCTTCCTCCTCTTGCAGAGCGTTCCATTATATTTATTTAGTAAGTATCAATGAAAGAACAAAATTCTCATATCTTATTCAATGAGTACTCCAAGTCCATTTTAACTCCCAGCTAGATCAGCCCATGATGATGCTGAACAAGAACTTCTTCTAAATAATGAATTCACAATGGATCAGCTTTTAAGCTGTGGCCTTTTACCGCTATTAAGGCATAACCAAGGTCGGTTTTGAGCATGATGACTGAAAGCATTGCATTCTCACTATTTCTGAGAATGGAAGCTAAAAGAAATGTATAGTATATACTTATTCTTTACACTGAAAGAATAAGTTTATGAATCAATCCTGACTCATAAAAGGTAGTTTATATGTCACCATAATAATAATGATAACAATAAAAGGAAGGAAACCCTGAGGAGTTTATGGATATCCATATGGACAAGTTAAGGCAAGTTAAGAAAAGGTTGGCCTTAATGAAAGTGGTAATGTGATATCAGTGGGAGAAAAAAGAAATATGGCTTGAAGCAAACTTGCATACACTGGGGAAGGAGGTGATGTTATTTTATCTGCACAATTTTTCAATGCTTTTCTGAAAATATCCCTGTGGTTTTTGGTTGAATCACTTATTATTTCCACAAGTATAAAGCTCACAGCCTGCCTGTTAACAAGTTGCTAGCCATTTTGCTCTTAAAAACTCTCATCTTCCATATGTCATAGGTGTTGATGTTACAGCCTGTTTATTTTGCATATATTTCTCACAGCCAGTCTGTCCATTTCTCTCCACAACTGACATGCATTTTTCAAAGCAAACAACTCTGTTTTCCTTATACCCATCTTATACTAACAAGATATGAATCCCATTATTTTGACAGGTTGGAACAGAAGGAACAAGCATAGTAACTTCTAGGGAATTAGGAGGCCTCTTCCACTTTTCCTTAAAACGAGAAAGCAGGATTAGCACTAATGCTGCCTTAGTAGAATAAGATTTAAAGGGGGAAGATTGGACATAAAAGTGTTGCTTTGGGCATAAGTTTTATCACATTGCACAATGCAGGAGAGTCACTAATTGCATCCAGTATTTTTTGTCCCTGGCAAAGTGCAGCTGCTCCACTGTAATTTTGTGGAGAAATGTCAAGTGGGGGGAAAGGAGTCAAGTAATACAAAGTAAAGAACTAGTTTTCCTTACACAGACTTCTTATGCATTGCTGCCAAAGTTCAACAGATTTTGGAATTAGAAATAGAAAGTCGAAATGGTAACTGCTGCTAAACGCTGTCCATGGTGCTGGGATGACAGTAATCTCCTTGTGGTACATTCATACTTCTGGATACCTGGACTGTTAGGCTGATTGGTTGTGATAGTTTGCATGTCATAAGATGCTTATGTCACAGTCAAAAATAGACAGTATTGAAGCAACAGACCAAGAAGCAAGATTCTTTCAAAAGGGTAATTAAAAAGTAATATAAATAAAGTGCCTCTCATCAGCTTCAGCCCCAACTGAGCTAAGCTAAATTTTTAAAATTCCTGAAATTGAGAAATATTATGGGGTGGGCTTAGAAAATGTACTACAGTGATATGCTTGAAAAATGCTAAAGGAATAAACACAGCTGTATTTTAAAACTTTTTGTGAGCCAGCCTTTGACAGGTTAGCAACTAGATCCCATAAAGCCCATTTGACACGTCCTTCACTGGTAGAGTAAAAGGACATTTAAGTCAAGACATGTACATGAAGAATTATTTTATGCCATTTTATTGACAGCCTATATCTCTCCATAAAATTTTGTCAGAAGATATTTTATCTATGCCACTTTATGATTATCCATAAATCCCCTAGAATTTCTGTTTGTTTAAACTCAATGCTCCATAAATCCAGCAAAGAGCTTTCTATCTTTTGAGAGATAAACCAGCATCTAACCCCTTCCTTATCTGCACTGCACAGCAGCTTTACCCACCCCCTGCAATCTTCCCCCACCAAATTTTTTATCTACACAAACTCAAATCTTTGACAACTCTCTTCCTTTTTTAAATGTCACAATTTTTTCAGTAGGATTATTAAAAGAAAAACAAGACAAAGGTCATTTTACTGGAAAATACTTTCTCTGAATATTACCTACCATCTCAACCTCTGCCCTAACACAGATTCAGAGTTTTCCTTTAGGATACTATAGATTTCCTACCAAAGTGCCTTAGCAAAAAGAGAGAGAGAGAAATAAGTCTAATGCAAAACTAACCCACAAATTCAGAATGCATGTATACCACATAAAGATCTTCTAATAAAGCAAGGATGGACACAGAGTATTTTAAGACTGAGAGGGCTCAAATGGTTCATTCCTCATTGACTGTAGCCTACATCCATATAATTTTTACATTCATTGTTGTTTGCCTGCTGGACAAACTGGATCACTTGGGGGACCCCATAACTGAAATAACCCTTGGGATTGCATTATAATTCATTAACTTTTTTTAAAATAAAAAGTATCGATCCATGCGATAATTTCAAACATTTAGTGACAATTTGAGTTCAATCCCTTTCTTGACCTAGAGCAATCAGCCATGCACTCTCCCCCCTTTAAAATGATCTGGCAAGGAATGAGGATAAATTAACAAAACTGTGCCAATGAAGGGATGAGTTAGGATTAGGGCCTCAAGTGTCTGCATTTTTTTTTAAAGTTCAACATTTGTTACTGAATGTATTGTTATCTTTAGCTCAGTTTCTTGCTCTTTATCCAACAAGACCCTTAAAAGCACCTTACAGAATCAGTAGCAGTACAATCTCTGTCCCCATCTCACAAGGCGTATTATCTGAGTCTTTGGATTTTCAAGAGAGGAAAAAGGGGTATAATTTTGGTGAATTCTCCTTATTTCAATCCCTTGACTCCATCCTTTGTTAGCTGTTCTGTGTTCTACCATGACTCACAAAGGACATCATCCAGCACCACATATATATTCCAAAATTCCAGGAGGACCCAATTATAATACCCCATTGATTCATTACTGGTCAAGATACAGATTGCAATTCTATACTCAGTTGCCTGGAATTAAGTTCTTATTTATGTGGAATTGTCTATAACCTTGAGTCTTATTTTTAATGCAACCACACTCAGAATTGCACTTCAAGGTCATAAATATTCATAGGCAAGCAACTGTATTCTACAGGATGGGTTTCATTATATGAATGAAACCCTTCAGGAGCACTGGGGGGGAGGGGAGCATTTATTTTTCTTTTAGCTAACTATCCTTTGATACTACTACTACTATGTCACATTTTCTGATGTTCTAGATGTTCCAGAATGCTAGTACTGCCTCTCATTTTCTTTAAGGCCATATATTAAACATGGAGCTGTCAACAAGATAAAAGAGAAGGAAGATTCAATAAAAAAACAACACTTGGGGAAACAGGAAGAGCTGGTTCTTGTTGATTCTTACATAGAGGATACATGGATCCGTAAGAATTGTTAAGGAAAAATGCAATGGAAATCCCCCCCAACTTCTAGGCCCAAATTCCAAGCTAACAATTATAGAACAGAGATCAAATTCTAACAAGTACCATTTTGTCTCAGGCCATGAATTCTAGTTATGCCTTAGGCACAAAGCCAACTGGGTGACTTTGGTCTAGTTATTTCTCTCAGCCCTAGGAAGGAGGGAAGAGCAAAGCATGCTTGAAAAACCTTGCTAAGAAAACTGCAGGCAGCCTCTGAGAATCGGACATGAGTGAATGGAAGAAAAACAAATGTAACTTGACCTTACCGGTAATAGTTTGTGTAGGTGGCTCTAAGTGGAGGGAGAGAGAGTGTGAATGAATTCTCCTCACCCTTTTCAGCACTGCTAACACAGTATGTGAATGGGAAATTAAATGTAATACTGTACTATAGCTCCAGACATAAAAATAATCAGGTAGGAAAATGCAAGAAAAGAAGCTATTACTTATTTTTGCTTGTGGTCTATTCTTGACTTCCTTAAAATGTACAAAGATACTGAGGATATTGCTGTAAAATTATCTATTCAATGTTTTGTATATTCTCCTGTGTATGCTACAGATTTTTCATGTTATTCTCAGATATACAACACCATGAAAAGAATGAGTGCTAACAGCTGCACATCGATGGTTAACTGCTACTCATTATTTTAATTTGATTGGGGCATATTTAAAGGAGAAATCTGTCATCGTATCTAGTCCGGTGCTTAGATAACTCAAATTGCCACCTTTCAAAGGAAACTATGACTGACCTTTACCACAAAACACTCCTCTTCCGTAAAATTAGCCGCATGGTATCTCCCGGGAACAGTTCAAAATGTAAGCCACACAATTAGGAGACTAGCAAAATGCGTTTCTTAGAACCAGTCCAGCATTCCCAATATTTAGAGTGTGAACCTCAGCTGCCAAAATTCTTTATCTATTGTGGCCTTTGCTGCAAATTCTAGGAGACAAGAGTTTATCACTCTGCAGAACACCAAAGGAAGGCCGTGGAAGGCTGAAGTAGCAGAATTCCAAATTGGGGTCCTATGTGGGATGGGAATTGCCACATTTAAAATAGGACAAGGCAAGCGTCAGGTCAAAGGCTGTAGCATAGTTATATGTGGTAATTTTCTTTTTCTAAATCTACTGTCACCAAACCATTATGCTCCAGATGCTTATCCTGCTGACTAACATTGACAGGCCTGTAGTCATATACATATAGGGAACACCAAATGTGGGAATTGTTGGCAGGGAACTTTTACACATAAAGGAGCCCCCAGCTGTATTCCGAAGCAGTCATGCTAGGAGCCTTCTTCACAGCATGGTTCTGATTATTCATCCATCTACAATTTCTATCTCTCACAAGGAACGCAGACCAATACAATTTATCACTTCTGTTTTATGGTTCACAGAAAGTTTTACAGCTCTTCACTGCATCTGTTATTTTGAAAATGTTTTGCCCTTCATTGTTACACATTAAGGTTCTCTCTCACCTTCTCCAGTCAAAAAAGCCAGATATAAATCAAGGAATTAGTGAAGAAGGTGTCAAAACATATTTATTCCTATTGTGCAGGAGCTGTTGCCATACCTGTTTTATGCCAGCGTGATACAAGCTAGTCAAAACAATGAGAAAGAAGTCTATGTTATGTCTGAGCAGCCAGGAGACAAAACAAATGTATAAATTCAACCATTTGTCAAATTTAAGAGAAATAGGAAGAACACTGTCTTCTCACAAGAGCAAGAGGTGCTTGGCGAACTACCGGCAGAAATTGTCTGTCACCCATCTGGTCTGCCTCAGCAGGAAGATTGTCATGGTCTTTGTCAGTGCTACATTTAACCATTCAGACAGACAGCTTGTCACGCTTTTCAGGGCACCGTCCTCTCTCATCAAACCTGCAGAACTAAATCAAAACATAGAGAAATTCTACAATGGCTAATCTCTCATTTTTTCCACATTATAAGCACGGGTTGTTGTTTTTTTAGAGCAGTAGATAAGAATCATAGTACCAGTCCCTTATCTACCATGATGAGAACTGATCAAATATATGGAAAGAAAATTGGTGCAACTTCCAACGGATCACAGAAAGTGTCATTTTTCCTCTGCCTTGTGGACACACTATAGTCTTGGTGGCATTATCTGCAATTGCTCTCTCCTACTCATTCACAAATAATGTTAATTCTTTCTATTTGGTATTGCCCACTTTCATATATTGACCCTGCTTCCCCCCCCCCTTTTCTGCCGGTCTTTGAATGTTACTGTGCAT
>JANHJO010004011.1:57207-71297 GCA_032468235.1 Pseudoxyrhopus heterurus | reverse complement strand
TATTTGAATGTTACTGTGCATGTGCTATTTATAAAAACTTCTGCTGCAGAAAATTTTAAAAAATGGTTAACCTTGTTTAATAATACAGTAATATATGAATGCGCGCACACACACACACACACACCGCCCGTACAGATGTAAACATTCACTTTGCAGACCTCTTTTATACCGGTAGTCCTCGACTTACAACAGTTCATTTAGTGACCATTTGAAATTACAAAGGCACTGAAGAAAGAGACTTATGATCATTTTTCACACTTACGATCTTTGCAGCATCTCCATGGTCACATGATTTACATTTGGATGCTTGACAATTGACTCACATTTGTGACGGCTGCAGTATCCCAAGGTCATGTGATTATCTTTTGCGACCTTCTGACAAGCAAAGTTAATGGGGAAACCAGATCCACTTAACAACCATGTTACTAATTTAACAACTGCAGTGATTCATTTAACAAATGTGGCAAGAAAAGTCGTAACATGGAGCAAAACTCACTTAATAAATTTCTCACCTAGTAACATAAATTCTGGGCTCCAGGACTACGTAGGCTAGTAAATTTTTAGCCTTTCCTTCCATTTTCCCTCCCTCCCTCATGATGTATTAGCTTAATGTTGAAGAAACACCATAGCATAATAGCAACAGTACCAATCTGTATACCTATTGTCACCCGTGGAGAAACAAACAATATCTTTGCAAGAAGGAACCATGCCTTTTCCTAATGTAGTATCTCCGTATAGACGTATTAAGGCATCATGGGGAAAAATAAGGAATTTCTAGGATACATAAATATGATATGCACTGAGGTATTTCCTTGGTAACAGTGAGAGAAGAGACCCCAACGTGTCATAGCACAGTAATTGCAACTGCTGCACTAAAAATAAACCTGGTTCTTAATAATATATATATTTAAGAAGGATTCCTCTGGTGAAAGCATAGCTGAGTTTAAAAATATCGTTTAAAACGTATCTTTTTTGCTAAAAAGGCCAGAGGGACTGGCAAAACGCCAAGAAGCAGTTGAAAGCAACTAATAAAGCAAGCAAAAGAATAACTCTGTCTGCAAATAACCGTATTTAGCATGAGAAGAGATGACAGTTTGATGTAGTCCAGCTTCTATCGCAACATCAGAGATATACATGAGACTCTCAAAGAGATATCAGTAGAGCTTTTAAACGCTGCTGTCTGGCCTTTTGAATCCACACTTTCTGACTTATCAAAAGCGGCTCTTTTCTACAGTCAGCACCTGAACATCAATCACAGAAGTCACGTGGGTTTGTGTATACTATTATATTTATATCCCACTTTTATTTTCTACAACTCAGGTGGCATGCATAATGCTCCTTCCTCCTGTTTTCCCCACAACAGCCTTATATGGTAGGTCGGGCTGAGAGAGAGGGCCTGGCTCAATGTTATCCATCTGGCTTCCATGCCTAAGGCAGGACTAGAATTCAACCTCCCAGTTTCTACTCCAGCGCCCAGATCACTTTACCGCACTGGCTCTCAGTACGATAAATTCATCATGATTAGTTTTCATGATTTGTATTTGTTTTATTGTTTTGCAGCCTTCAGAACTCATTATGCTCCAAAATGGAGATCAAATGAGCTGGAAATGTACATGCCAAAAGCAGTGCGTTGCTTGTTCTGTGAAAAAGCAGCGATGAGTTCTTCCTTTCTCTTTTTTATCTGCCCTCATTCTGGCTTTCCCCAATAACCACACTGATTTGACACACGTTTCTGTTTTGGTGCTCTCTATGGGGGTGCCTCAAAGCATGTCACATCATGGCAGGACAATCCCCCTTGGGGATGATGGACTCTCCACACATCTCGCCCATTCATAAAATCAATAGCTAGCAGTGTACTCGAGAGGAAGTCCACGAGTTAACTTGTGTCATGCTCAGTTTCAAGGATCAAACGGCAAACATCATTGTGATTTATATAAAGGCCATGACAACTTCAAATGTAGGTGGGCAAGCCATGTGGAAATTCTTTTGGAAGCAACGAGAAGTATTTTTATACTTGGAAGGAAATATTATCCTCAAAAAAAAAAAAAAGAAGGTGAACACCTATAGGTTAGTTCTGTTAAAAAATAACAGTCTTTAGTATTTCGGGAATTGAAGATGCTAGAGAATTATTTTCACTAGCTAGCTAAAGATCTTCTACTTTAGCATATGGCTTTCTGTAGAAGAACAGAAGGTTTCCTTTTGTGAGGTTAGAAATAAGATGCAAGACAATACAATATGACAAGTCATAACAATTTAAGACAATATAATATGACAAATCATAACAATTTAAGCGTGCATTAAATCATGTTCACCATGCTAAGACCTTGTTTTTAGGTCAACACTGCAAATACAGGATCAGATAACAAATGAGACTAATCCATCTATCTGTTCAATTATACAAGTAAGATATCAGCTCTACAAAAATGACAATAAAGTATTACCCTTTAAGGGTGCATCTGATAAAAATAGGAAATGTTGCTTTATTCCGAGAACCTGCATAATTGTTTTTGATCAAGCGCCACAGAGAAGAGAGATCAAGCCCTCCTGCCAAGTTCACTGTGCCTCATGAGCCAGGTCTGGAAGAAAACCGACTAAAATCAATCCCCACTAGCTGGAACTCTCTGTCCAAGACTCCAAAGCAGACTTAGCATCTCAGCATATGAGAACACGCCCACTGCCAAGTTGAATATCCAAAAGCAGGGAAAAGCTAAACTGCTCAGCAGAGGAGAATGTCCTGGAACAAAGGTACATTCAAGAGGAGCCTAGCTCTCCTTCATGGCCTTGTAGGTCTTGCAGACTTCAACACCCGACTAAGCAAACTACATTTCCATGGCCTTGCAGCCAGAGTGGGTTTAATGAGAAATGTTTGAATAATGGGTAAATTATACCCAGAGGAAGGTTTATTCCAAGGAGGGAAAAAACCATGAAAGCCTAATTGCCTTTTGAAAAAGCACCTTTGGGACAACCATGACCAGGATGATTGAGAATCTCCATAAATTTTTGTGCCCAGAGTTTAGAGCTTCCCAGAGCAAGAAGATTGGGTAGGTCAACAATTAACCAAGCTAAGAAACACAAAGATAGGTGTCTGTTAAACTTTGGGGGAGTCAGGAAATGGATCACCAAATTTAAACTGCAGTGTATGTACCAGAGACTTGAATTCTTCCATTGAGAAAGGACAATCAAGTGCTTAAAGTAGATTCATTCTAATACATGGTAAAGATGCTTGCCTAGCCATGCCATGCCATGTCCAGGTAGACTCTGCCAAGTTCAAGCTGGGAACGTGACAGAGCTACATACTTCAGTAGAAAGCTCTCTGCTGGAGAGCAGCTTATGAATGGAAATAATGTCTCTTGTTTGCAAGCAGATGTGACCGATTAAGCCTGAGACTTGAAAGACGTCCCTAGTAAAGAGGCACCAAACATTCAGATGAAGTTCTTCCTAATATATAGGAATGTGTACTAACCTTATGAAAAGATTAAAGCAGCAAGACAACCCACGTGCTGCTTCAGAAATGCTCCCAGTTATCTCAGCATGGATTTGTATAACCAGGCATTTCATCCAGTTGCATGACACTTGCAAATGATGCAGCCCCTTTAATGTTTTTTTTAAACAAGAAGCTTTGTACATGGTTTTATGAACCACCTTATTTCCTAGTGTATAATTCTAGCGTATAATTCTAAAACTTAACTTTCATTCATTTGTTCTTGCCTTCTAGAATTAAACTGAGGGTAATTTGGCCTTGACCTTTGGATTGACTATTTATCTGCCCCTCTAGCTAGTAAGAGCAACAGCACATTGACTTATATACCACTTCATAGTGCTTTACAGCCCTCTCTAAGCAGTTTACAGAGTGGGTTTCTACTGGTTCGGTCCAGTTCGGGTGAACCGTTTATTCAGTAAGCTACCAGTTCAGGCGAACCATTTGTTAAAATAAGCTACCGGTTCACCCGAACCGTTTTTTAACTTAAGCTACTGGTTCGGCAAACCAGTAGCTGGGCCCACCCACCCACGTGGTATAACGTACCTTTATTTGCTTTATTTGAAGTCCAGCTGATTGGCGTGGCAGCGTGGATCAGCTGTTTTTTGACTCTGCCGCAATCAGCTGTTTTTTTAGTAGCAATGTGACATGCACACAGCGTGTTTGGCACGCATGCGCATGAAGCAAACCAGTTGTTAGATCAGTAGGAACCCACCCCTGGTCAGCATATTGCCCCCAACAACTGGGTCCTCATTTTACCGACCCCGGAAGGATAGAAGGCTGAGTCAACCTGCAGAGTCAGCCTGCAATACTGCATTCTAACCATTACGCCACCATGGCTCCCCTTTATTCTCTAGAGTATGTTTTTGGCCTTTCCAAATCTGTAGTCATAAACAGGTTAGGCTAGGACCTGAAAATTACCTGAGGTCACTTTTAAAATCTAGTCATAAAAAGCATTCTAAAGGCTGATAGCAAGTTGTGGAAAATAAAAGGTATTTAACAGGAAAAAAAATATTCTCCAAGCTGCCCAGAGATTATGGGAGCTGATGTTCTAAAGGAGAAGGTTGGAGAAGGATGTATTATATGGAGCTAACATTAAAGGGAGGGCTGGATGCTTTAACTGTTCAACATTAAATATTATGATAGTAATAAAAATCCAAAAATTGCTGAGAAAGAAATCTGTCTTTGACTTTGAATACAGAAGGTGGCTAAAGAAAATAGGGACTGTATCATTCCATGCATTTAAACCCATACAGACAGATTCCTTCTTCCTCCTGATCATTTCATGACCAGACAGTTAACCATTCGTTAAGCACTTGGACTGGGTCATTTCATACTAATCAGGGATGAATGACCTCATCACCATCACCTTCAGATGGAAACTGCCATGAATATCTACAGTATTCTGCTTGAATCAAATCAAAGCAAAATCTTCCATCTGCACATATTTTTTTAAAAAATAATAATGTGCTTTGGATGGGCTAATATGTTTTAACAGAGCAGGAAGAATTGCTATATTCAGTAATTTCATTACTACAGGTGATCCTCAACTTGCAACCACAATTGAGCCTGGAACTTCCATCACTAAGCAGTGCAGCCATTAAGTGAGTTGCATCCGGTTTTACGTTCTTTCTCACCACAGCTGTTACGAAACTTACCATGGTTGTTAAGCAAGTCTGGTTTTCACCATTGACTTTGCTTGTCAAAAGCCAGCTGAGAAGATCACAACCATATGCCCCGGGATGCAGTTACTGTCACAAATACATGTCAGTTGCTTAGCGCCTGAGCAGCAATCACATGACCAACAGGATTATGCAATCGTCGTAAATATGAGAGAGGACTGGTTGTAAATCACTTTTTTCAGCACTGTTGTAACTTCAAACGGTTGTTATACAAATGGCCTTAAGTCGACTCTACCTTGCATTGTTTTAGTTCTACTGCTATCTTGGAGACAACTTTATCTGCAGTATGGTCTACCTAATTCTGGTTTATATATTTTGGCACCTGCTCTTCCAAACCTCACGCTTACCTATTATTTGCCACCTGTGTTTCTTGGAATTAATTTTGCCAAGGCCAGTACTGTATTACACAATTTGCCACTGAATGTTTTTCCTGGTGGAATTATACCAGAAGGTTTCCATTAGGATTTCATTACTAGCAATAGTAATGAAAACAAGTTAATAATATTCTATTTCCAGAGGATACCTCCTGAAGACTCCTGCACATGCAAATACTTTAGAGAAAAGGAAGCATGGATATATTCATCACAACTTGCACTTTCTGTGTGTGTCTATAGACACAATATATGTCATACATACACTCTCAAGCCTAGAACTATTTTACAACACGCTTGGCACTCAGATAAGATCAGTATCAATTGACTTCAACAATTCTGTAGCCTTATGGTTAATGAAATTATATTACACAGTAACGAAAAGCACTGTAACTTCAAAGTAATTGAAGAATTAATATCGCCAAATGAACAGAATATTGACAGGGGAATTGGATCTATTTTAGTCAATCTTTTTAGTATTATTTATTCTTTTCTACTCGAAGAAGGGTCTGTTTCATCTCTGAAAGTTAATCAGAATCTGCAGTTATCCACATGACTTGTTGCTTAATCCCAAATTCAGACATACAATCATTTAGCTTGTTACCTTGTTACCCTCTTTTATAAAACAGCCTTTATAGCTGACACACACTTGGGAATTATAATTTTGTAGATGCCTTGAAGAATGAAAGAATAAAATGGATCCTTTCTTAGAGCCCAAGAAAATTCAGAGGATATTCATGATTAATTTGAGAGGCCACCTCACCTCATAAAGAGTGAAAATTCTCCAAGTGCTACAGGCCAACAAGGTAATGTATTACTTAAATGCTGCTTAAGGCCTCAAGACAGAGGCATAACTGAGTTAGGTGGCTGGGTAGGCCCAGGTTAGGTAACAGAAGATTAAGTTAACTATTGAACAATAAAAAGTAATGTACTATAAAAAAAATAGGCAGGTGAATTACTCAGAAATACGTTTGGCGGTAAACTAAGCCAGGTCCTCCATAAACAAACAAAGGGCAAAAGGCAAATTAAAAAGAGGGGAATATACTTAAGGGAATGATAAAACTAAGAATCTTCATCTGTAACTTTACCGACAACAAAAGATGCAGCTGATTATAACATATGAATTTTTAAAAATGTGTGTCTTTTAAAAAATATTTCTTACAATGACCTTGCTATTCACCAAGTCAGAGAATGCTAACTGGAAAGGGAAAGACTCAGCAGTTTCATTATCCATCTTTTCCTTACCCTTTAGGTCTATTGCGTAGGATGGTTCTTCCAATCCCTAACTCACCCACCCCAAATTACCGGTGTGTTTCTAGTTGCAAGTGTATTTTTCATGGGAAGTTTTCACACTACTCTGAAATAACATGACTGTGTGCCAAAGTACTGCCCAGTACAATCACCAAAGTGCCACAGCTGCATCCTGAACCATGAGTAATAGCTGGGAGTATAATGTTAATACAGAATTAAAGGTAAAGGTTCCCCTCATACATACGTGCTAGTCGTTCCCAACTCTAGGGGGCGGTACTCATCTCCGTTTAAAAGCCAAAGAGTCCAAAGACGTCTCCGTGGTCATGTGACTGGCATGACTAAACACCGAAGGCACAAAGAACACTGTTACCTTCTCACCAAAGGTGGTCCCTATTTTTCTACTTGCATTTTTACATGCTTTCGAACTGCTAGGTTGGCAGAAGCTGGGACAAGTAATGGGAGCTCACTCCATTACGCGGCGCTAGGGATTAGAACCGCCGAACTGCCGACCTTTCTGATCGACAAGCTCAGCATCATAGCCACTGAGCCACCATGTCCCTTATATAATTACATATATCTAAATTGCTATTGCATAGTCTCAATATTTATTACACGACAATTTTATAATGTTTGCTCAGACATGAAACCTCAGTAAATTGAATGTGTCTTACTTTACATCCAGATAAATTGATGAGTGGGTGGATAGATGGATAGATATTAGACAGACAGACAGACTGACCGACAGACAGAACCTAAAATAACACACAACACAGACCATTAAATTCCTATCACAGAGACCAGTTTCAGGATTTCAGCTATAAATCTCTTCCACTCCCATTCCTGAAAAATATGAATTCAGTTCAAAGATACATCAACATTCTTCAGTTTCAGGTAATACTAGTACGGTTATACGTGAAAGCTAGACAAAGAAAAGAGAAAAGAGAGGAAAAGGAATCCACCACAGTCCTGGAAAATAGATTTTAAAAAAACTGAAGAGCATAATGCAAATAGTTACAGTAGGGTAACCAAGTGAGTCCACTTCAAATGAAGGATTTAGCCTTATTTTTAAAGACTTAATTCCCGAAAGAAGTTGAACCGTGACCTCCATTTCCTCCATCCCTTCTGGTTTCCCCAGTAAGATAATCAACTACTTGACTGGTTTTGGATTATCAGTATTGCAAAGAAGAAGAAAACCCATTTCAAAAATCAAATCCACGTAGCTCAAATTGTAAAATGAATTGTAACATAAAGCCTCCTTAATGTGCTAGGAGTGAAGCTGAGTTGTCTCTTGAAGCTCAGTGGTTAGCTGATGCATCAGAGACGGAGGATGGGATAAGACCAGATAGCCCTGGAAACACCATTCTCTTGAACATAGTCAAGAGAATGGTGTTTTGCTTTTATAATATGACAGCTGCATTTGAACTCAGGAATATATTTTATACAAAACTCAATGGATTTCCTTATCCTGAAATATGTGATTATATAATACTTTAATATTTAAAGCAGCTTAGAACATTTCAAATTCATGGATACTATCTATACACATTTATTTATTTAGTGTATGGCAAAAATGTTAAAAAGCACATCACAATTACACTCTCAATGAGAAAATGTGAAACTATTCTATTTACAAATTCAAAGATAGACTATTTATATACTCAACACATGATGGATTTGCATACAGAAAGTCTCCATGTCATGCTGTCTGCTTTGGAGCACCACAGCTACATTCCCCCGAGGAGAGCTTTGCCCATTTATGGAGGAGACTAGCGCATTTGTCATGTTGAGTCCTAATCCTATGAAGGATTGACCAGGTCTTATGGGATAGATTGAATCCTTTTGGTTCAGCTGTCTATCCACAATTATTAGATGCATTGAATAAGTGGAATTTTCATGAACAATTGGAAGTATATTTCTGTGTATAGGATGCTGGGATGAATGATTGCCACTGGTTTTCCTTCCTTGATTCATGAAATATCTAGCTGATGTTGGAAGTAGAGAATTGTACAAGGCAGATTTAAGGATGGATTATTTCCCGAAATTTATACTACTTGCGTGTGTGGACAAGCCTTAAAAAATACTAAATATGTATTTGTTTTGGAGGCATCTTTGCCCTAACACAACTGGATTTACTGACATTGACATGATTTGGGTTATAGGGTGAAGTCACAGAGGTGCCCACTTCTACACAAAGGCCTGTGTAAAAATGTCTTCCAGTTCCCTGCGCTTAGAAATCCCTTCCTCTTTTTCCACATCTCACCAATTGCACAGATGGCCACAAACAGGAATACAGGTTATGTTGTTGTGTAATGTAATGTCATCAGAAATTGCTGCATTGCCTTGACAGGAGTGCTGAACGTAATTTTTTTTTCCCAAATGCAGTTCAAAATGAAAATGCAGCTCTCGTGTCCTTGTTTTGTAACTGATGCTGTTTTGCTGCATTCATCATAATGAAAGCTCTTTGATTTTCAAAATAAGTGGGACTCCTGCTATATAACTATAGTAACTAGAAAAGAAACCAAGGTGAAACAGGGAGAATCCAAAGAATAATGCAACTTCCACTGAGTCATTAATGCTGTTTGGCACAGCAGAAGCTTTAGAGCCATTAAGACTGGGGGAAAGTAAGATGTAGTACACTTATCACTCAGAAAAACAACTCTGTAGGTGCTGTCATGGATGCCAACAGCACACTCTTTCTTCTTTAAGAGAACAAACTAGAAACCAAGTTGAAAATAAGCTCTTAACCACTTCCCCCCTCCTTAAACTGCATACACACACACACACACACACACACTGTTTAATTAAAAATAAAAGTGAGGATATACTTCTAACTATAAATTTTTCCCTATTGCAGGCATATATGTTACCCTTAATTACTTATATATAATTCTTGTTCATGTTCTCTGTTTTCCACTTTTATATGACTATATATGTTTTTGACAAAATAAATAAATAAATAAAATATATAATATGAGTTAGTCTTTAAAGAGAATGGCCTAAATCTGTGGAAGAACATTGTAGGATAGTGAAGAATATCTGTATGTTTTACAGGAACGGTGTGCAAAGTAGCATTAACCAATTATTGCACTTATAGCCATACATGTAATAACCAATAAGAATCACTTGGAAAATGAACCCAATTAGTCAATGACAAAAGACCTGAGAGGTTACTCATGCATTGCCAAATGAAGGCAAGAAAAGTTTTCGGGCTGAATTTATTTAAGAAATTATATGACCAAAACATGACTGACTATAACTGGGGGCAAAACTGCAAGATGGAGTTGTGGAAAGGCCCTCTTAGCCATATGTATCACCTGCTGCTCAAACAGAACTGAGATACTAGGGGGATCCCTAAATTGCACACCATTCTGTCTAAGGAAGTGCTGCCCTGTTCAAAATAAAATATGGTAAATCCCCAGATCTGGGGAGTCCCAAGTTCTACATATATCAGGTCTTACTAAGTGTAAGTCAGAGCCTGATTCTGCCTATTCAGGCCTGCCACAGCCTTCAGTCACTGAGAAAGAACCTTAACAGCATCACTTGGTGGAACAGAGATGTAAGCTGGTATTATTAACTCTATGTTGTCATGTACAGTATGTGCATATATAATGTTAAAGAGGAATGTGGGGAGAGTAGCCCTGTGAAATCCTGCAAAGCAGGGGTTTAGGATTAGACCTGTCACCCCCACACACTGATAGAAATGGACCTCTGAGGAGACAGCGGAACTGCTGTAGCACCATGCTCCAGTTTCCAAGTTCAAGTCATTTCAACAGGATACCATGATTAATGATACCAAAATCCACTGAAAGATCAAGGAGGGTGAGAATAGATGCACATCTGCTACCTCAGTCATGCCAGAGATCAAGAATGCTTTCTCAGTACTGTATCCAGAGCTAAACCTTGACTGAAAGGTCCAATCCAACTGTCCTCTCAGGAACCTTTTCTCTAAGAGGGAACATTTGGTGTACCTAATACTTAAATCTTCTGAGGTAAGTTGGACTGAGAGGGACCGACTGGCCCAAATTCATCCAGCGGGCCTCCATGCCTAATGAAGGATGAGAGCTCAATTTCCTGATTTCTAGTTGAGCATCTTAACCATTACCGGTAGTCCTTGACTTACAACAGTTCATTTAGTGACCATCCAAAGTTACAATAGTACTGAAAAAAGTGACTTATGGTTTTCACACTTATGACCATTGAAGCATCCTCAGGATCACATAAACAAAATGCAGATGCTTGGCAACTGGTTCATATTAATGACGGCTGCAGTGTCCTAGGGTCATATGATCAGCTTTTGTGACCTTCTGACAAGCAAAATCAATGGGGAAGCCAGGTTCATTTAACAACTGGGTTACTAACTTAACAAGTGCAATGATTCACTTAACAACTGTGGCAAGAAAAGTCTTAAAATGGGGCAAACTTACTTAACAAGTGTTTCACTTAGCAACATAAATTTTGGGCTCAATTGTAGTCGTAACTCGAGGACTACCTATACAATGAACTAGTTGGAGACAGTACCATTGGATTCAGTGCTGATTTCTTGAGGTAACTCTCTTCCTCAAGTTTCCAACTTTTAAAACTGTGGGGCATTTCTCACTTGTAGTTCTGTTTTAGTACAAAGGAATTAGGTATTGAACACAGAGAAATTTTTAGAATTTTTCAGAATACAACAGATATTATTAAAGTTTAATGTAATAATTGCATGCTTGTTAGATATTTATAATTAACTGAAAAAAATATTAACAGCCACCCAATAATAGATATCATATCTCAGTGAATATCTCACAGGAAATGTTGCACTGCTATTGTAGAACTGTACTGCAGAAATTCTTTTTAAGAGAAACAGAATGGAATCCTAAGGAAGGATGAACATATTTTATAATGTTAAAATCGGTGCAGTTATTAGTGCAAATGTCATATGTGACAATCCTCTCCATCAAAGGGATGGAAAGGTCCAGACCCTCGTATCACTACATAAAACCAATGATCAAAGAATTCTAATTTGTAAATGAAGCCTTTCATAAAACTTCAAAAGAGAAGTGATGTGTAGGGCTTCCTCTTCCTTACCTGAGAAACTTGTCATGGCCATGTTATTACAATTATTCAGATATAAAAGGATCAGAACATAGAAAAAAAACCAAACCATGTGTATAAATAGACTGCCAAGACGTTTTCACTTTTTTTTATTAAAAAACATTATTTCAGGGTTACAAGACTATGCAAAATAAAGGGGAATCTGCATTTCAAAGGGATACCTCTTGTATATAATGAAGGAGAATCAGTGAAAACTATGTTAAGATATTATAATGTGCCAGAGAAGCTTAGGTTTTCAAGCTTTAATTCCTCATGTATGTTTCTAGATCAAATTCGAGTTGCTCTATTGGGGAGAGGGGCGGCATATAAATTTAATAAATAAACTAAATAATAAATTCTGCTTTGGAAAAAAATATAGCACATTTGCTTCTGTCTTTTTAAACTCAGGATATGTATATTTACATGGTGTGGGTCCAATCACACTTGGCCAATAAAAATTCTGATTCTGATTCTAAACTGGAGTTTGCTCTTTGTATCTCCTTTTTCCCTACTCCTGCTTGGCTTAATTCAACATTTGTTTCAGGTTTATGTATCCTCAAGTGGATTATTCCAATTCTGGGAATGCTAGGTGACACAGAAGATTTCTATCATACCCATTCCATTTCCTTTAGTAACAATTTAATGTTTGTTTAGAATAAATTATTTTGCTTTTTACTGCTAATTTGAGAATGCCATCCTATTAAAACAAATGCATTGAAGAGTCTATTTTACACAATTGTGTCTTCATATCCCCATCTGACTTGGCAATAATCCAGATTTGCAGTACCTGTTAACAGCCAGTAAATATTCTGCAGTGCTTCTTTAGATATTTTTGTCATATCTGTTGCATGGGTGTGCATTGTGTTGCCTAAGATTCAGACATGTGTCCCTCTAAACCACTGTTTCCTATATCTAATTAAGTTCCCCAAATCACTCATTATCTATCACAACAGGGGCATTTAAATTGACTTAAAGATTGCCATGGGTACTGAAATATATTCAAAAATCTTACGAAGTATTCCTATTAAGATGGAAGTCAACAAAATTACCAATGGTAATTTGTTGAAATGACATAAAGGTCATTCAGTGGTATTGTTTTTATCATACAGGTAGTTCTCAAGTTATGACCTTTTGTTCAGCAGCTATGCGAAGTCACAATGGTGCTAAAGAAAGGGACTTACAACTGGTTTGCAAAGTTCAATAAGACTTTTTGATACGTGGTTTTGGGCAATGAAGGAAATAGTTTGGGAAAGCACTGCTTTAAACCCACAGTGTGTAGAACAAAGGCATCCGTCTCTCTTGAAGTTACACCATGGTCACTTTAAGGTCTTTCTCTTCTCCTCTGGGAACAAATGTGCAGGCACAGGATACTTCTGAAGTGACTGCTGGTAAGGTGCCCTCTAAATAGTTTGTACTCTCAGGTAATGGTGCTGAATCTAATATTCAGTAGTACTTTTTTTTTTTTCCTTTTCCTTAAAGGAGCATCTTATCTGCCAACATTTCCCCTCAAAACAAATCAGTAAATGGTTTAAAAACAGGAAGGGCAAAAAGGGAAGGAGGAGAACAAACACAAAAAAGAAAATCACCAAGAATCAAGTCTAGAGCCATAAGTAGTTAACAACATTAGAAGCCAGATTTCCCTGATAAAACTATATTTGTTGGACATTCAGTTTCCCAATTCTTCAGTACAGTATCTTCAGGATTAAAGGAAGGTTAATTATGCAGTTAGCACAAGAGCCCAGAAATCTTTTCACCTTCTTTGCTTCTCCAGTCCTTTTCGAGCAACAACTCTGAAAAACTACACGTGAATCAAACACGCTTTGTTTCACTTCCATTTGCCTGATGGACTTGCTTTAGTTTAAATGCAACATTTATCAATCAAAACAGAAGAGGATCAGATGCAGGCAGCATAAAGATGGTTGTCAATAACAGAATAAAATTTCTATGTACCTAAAGCCACTGGGATTCTGATGGGGATATCATACTAGCAGATTTAAAAGGTAAAGCACTGTGAAGCCCCATACTTCATGGCATGATCAAGAAAGCAGGAAACACACTGATTTCAAGAAGCTTTAATGTAAGGGAAGGAAAGCACAGAATCTTGGATTGTGATAAGAAACTCCAACTCTTTTTTTATTAGGGTATTCATTAAGATGGTGTTGCTGTGTGGCTCAAGTGGTAAGATCACTGTACTGCAGTACAGCAGATCAGCAGTTTGGCTGATCGAATCCCACC
>JANHJO010004010.1:44357-61506 GCA_032468235.1 Pseudoxyrhopus heterurus | reverse complement strand
CTACATCTGAAAGCAAACTGTTCCATTGATTAATTGTCCTCATTGTTAGGAAGTTTCTCCTTAATTCCAGGTTGCTTTTCTCCTTCATTAGTTTCCAATCATTATTTCTTGCCCTGTCCTCTAGTGCTTTGGAGAATAATTTGACCCCCTTTTCTTTGTGGCAGCCCCTCAAATACTAAAATACTGCTACCATGTCACCCCTAATTCTTCTTTTCTTTAGACTAGCGAGACCCAAATTCTGCAGCTGTTCTTCATATGTTTTAGTCTCCAGGACTTTGATCATCTTAGTTTCTCGTCTCTGAACTTTTTCCAAAGTCTCAACAACTGCAGGGTGCCCCTCTTTTCTTCTTCACCCCTCCCTACAGGGTGGCTTTAGCTCCTTTTGGAGCCCTCCAATAGGGAGAACTCGGTATGGGAGTGCGGAGACCCACTCATCACATTCGATATCACCGCAATGTCAGCCGGAAGTCCCATGTGATCTTGATTCTATGCCTCTGTTTATAGAACCCAGGATTTTATTAGTTTTTTTGGCGGCTGCTGCACAATGCTGGCTCATATTCAAATGATCATCAACTAGGACTCCAATGTCCCTCTCACAGTTATTGTTTTTGAGCCAGGTTTCACCTAATTTATACTTATACCTCTGGTTTTTCCTGCCTAAATGTAAAGCTTTTCTTTTCTTCACATTAAAATTCATTTTGTTGGATAGGGCCCGTTCAAGTTTGTCAAGATCTTTTTGGATCCTGAGTTTATCTTCTGGGTGTTGGCAATTTCTGCCAGTTTAGTACCATCTGAAAAATTGATGAGCTGCCCTTCTATTCCTTCATCTTGGTCATTTATAAACATATTAAAGAGTTTTCAGATCAATGATTATGGACAAGAGTAATATGTTATTTGTTTTAATGGTGTGCCAAAGCAAAGATTAAAGTTTCTACCTTACCAGAATTTTGACATGTAGCTCTGCATTGAGACCAATTTACAAAGTTGTTTTTATTTCCTCTACATCCACCATAATTGAATTCCTCACAGTTCACGGTTGTTGCATTGAAATAAAAACGATGTAACATAGCTCTGCACACTCCTACTTTTGCAGGAAGTTTACATATCTTTGGAGTTTTACCTTAAAGTGAAGAGAAGAAAATAAAACAGACTTTCCCTCTTAAGGAAACCCATAAGATCACTGCGTGAATATACTGGAAAACTAGATCCTGAGCAATCTGCTCCAAACGTCAGAAAAAGTGAAAACTAACATATTGAGAACACTCACATGTGAGTCATTGCCAGTTGCCATTAGAAGCCCCCAAATAACTGAAGACCAGCTTGGCAGACGCAAGCACTGTAACCCTAAAAAGAGTCACCAGGCCCCCAATCCTGAAATTCCAGACTTCTGGGGTGGACTGAGAAGATCATCAGGGAGATGTTTCCTGGCTTTTGCTTGAAGGTTAGGCTTGTATGCCAGGAGACAGAAGGAGAATCGCCTTCTGGGGCTGGGCATTCAACACTCGGAGGAGGGGCATCTGGAAGTGGAGGGGTGGGTGTCCATTCCCTTTCCTCCTCTTCCAGAGATATCATATGGACCTTCTCTTCAACCAGGTTTAAGTATTTGAGGCATCTACTTAGTATTGGAAAATTCATATATTGTTCATTTTCCAGTTCCCAAATACATTGCTCTGCATGTTGGTATGGCTCAAAAACCATAGGGACTCAACCATAGTGAGAGGGACCTTGGAGTCCTAGTGAATGATTACTTAAAAATGAGCCAGCCATGTGTGGCAGCAGCCAAAAAAGCTAATACAATCCTTGCTTGTATAAACAGAAGCAGAGAATAAAAATCATGTGAAGTATTAGTATCGCTTTATTAGTACTGCTTTATAATGCCTTAGTAAGACCACAGCTGGAATATTGCATCCCGGTTTGGTCATCACATTACAAAAAGGATGTTGAGACTTTTGAAAAGATACAAAGAAAAGCAACTAAGTTGATTAAAGGCCTGGAGACTAAAACACATGAAGAATGGTTGCAGGATTTCGGTTTGGCCGCTAGTGTAAAGAAAAGAAGGACTAGGAGTAGCAGTATTCCAGTATTTGAGAGACTGTCAAAAAGAGGAGGGGGGTCAATTTATTTTCCAAAGCTCCGGACAAGGAGCAATGGATGGAAACTAATCAAGGAGAGAAGCAATCTGGAATTAAGGAGAAACTTCCTAACAGTGTGGACAATTACACCAATCAGATGTAGTGGGTGCTTCATCACTGGAGGTTTTTAAGAAGAGACTGGACAGTCACTTGTCTGAAATAGTATAGGGTCTCCTGCTTGAGCAGGGGGTTGGACTAAAAGACCTCCAAGGTCCCTTCCAGCTCTATTCTGATTTATCTGTTGCTCCTTATTGATGTACAAATAACAGTAGCTGAAGGTTTTAGGAAGACTATATTATTAATAGGAAAGCTTATGATTTTTTTTATATATTTGTGGACCAAGGGAAAGATTTCAAATTCTTCCTTACCATAACGTTGACATTCTCTTATGCATTCATTCAAAGATAAGAAGTTATTTTCATTCCCTCCACATCCACTATAAATGAACATCATACATCTCTGAGTTGCTGTGCTGAAAAAGTAGTGATATAAATGACGGTCACATCCTCCTATTGCAGGGGTATGTGTACATTTTGCGGGATATACATCTGAAAGTGAAAAAAATAAATAAGACAGACTGTCTCTTTTAAGGAAACCCAGAAGTTCATCTCATGAAAATATACTGTATTCTGACTCCAGAGTCCAGAGCAAGGTGAATATTTGAGCATCTATTGGAAAAGTAGATCCTGAGCAATCCGCTCCAAACCTCAGAAAAAGTGAAAAGACTTTGCCCTAACATAGTGACAACACTCAAATATGAATCATTGCCAATTGCCATTAGAAGCCCTGCAAGGAACTGAAGTTAAGCCTGGCAGACCCAAGCTGATCTGCCCCTAAGAAGAGTCACCCCCTCTCCCCATTCCTGAAATCTCAGACTTCTGGGAAGGATTGAGAAAGTCATTAGGGAGAGCTTTCATCCCATTTGCTTGAAGATTAGGGCTTGTATTCCAGAAGATAGAGGAGAAACCCTTTCTGGAACTGAGCATTCAACATTGCAAGGAGGGACATCTGGAAGTGGAGGGTTGGTAGGGCCATTCTCTTTTCTCCTTGTCCATAGACTTCACATGGACCTTCTCTTCAACCAGGTTTTAAGTACTGGTATTAGTGGCGTCTGCTTAGGGTTGAAAAATCCCTATGTTGTTTATATTCCAGTTCCCAAATACATTGCTCCTTGTTGATATATAAAAAAAATAGTAGCTGTAGGTTTTAGGAAGAATGTATTATTCATAGGAAAGCTAATAAAAGGAAACATAACAAAAATGTATTTTAAACTTTGCCAGAATGTCCATTTCCCCCAAATTTGAATAATGCTGACATCCCACAATGGTTACCCCACAATTAAGGACTGACTGAAATACTGCAGAAAAGGAACTTTTATTAAAATGATCCAGTCCAGAAACTGGCTTCCTAAAGTAAATCTCATATGTTAGGGGTCCCTCCAACATCAACTCTGATGTTGAGAAAGGGGCATTTTCAATCAGATTGCACAAAGGTATGGAGGGAAAAGAAACCTACCTACAGAACAAGCATCCTGAAAGCAGAAAATGAGCAGCCCGAAAGTCAGAAGCATGCAATTCAAATGAAGCATGGTGATGAAAGCAAGTATCTGATGCGGAGTAGAGCCATTTTATAGATTATCCAACAGTGAAGTACACCTGGGCATTCATGTGGTTGGAACACCAAGGTCCAGTTCCCCAAAATCTGAATAATACTCAGATCCGAAAATGGTTAATCCAAGGACTGACTGGGAATACTACAGAACAGTGAGTTTTATTAGGAGTCAATAAACTTCTTTAGAATGAGGGATATATTCTAAAAATAAACTTTTTAGAAGTTTATTGACTGTTCATGTAGCTGGAACAAAGAGGTCATACGTAGTGAGCCTGAGTACAGATCCACCTGTTATCCATAAACGGGTTATAGAGCATGGCAAATGAGTAAGCAATTATACCTTAATTGAAGGCATGAGGAAAGGGATAAAAGGGAAAGATACAATTGCTAGCACCACCTCCTCAACTCGTGTTGTCTTTCTGTCCTTGTAAACCAGATTTTTTTTATGATCTCTATACTCTGCTATATATTTACACAATGAAAGTTCTCATCTTTTTCTTTCCAGAGTCTCATCCAACCATGACTCTAACTCTGTGCCTTTCTCATGAACGCTTTTCTTTTATTTACTTCTTTTGCAATTTATTTCCTCGACTGAATCACTTTCATTCACTTCTGTATTCATTTCTCAATACAAACTCTTGACCTTATCCCTTCTTGTTCTATCACATGAATAATTTATGCACTCCCTTTTTCATGTGTTTAGCTTCCTGGGATGTCCCTGCCAAACTTCCCAACTTTCAGTTCCATATAACAAAGTAGGCAAATTCATACTCTTATTACAGTCATTTGCTCTTTTTTCATGACGTATCTGCGAGCACAAAATACTGTCCAACTCGATGGTTAAAATATATTTTTATAGTGCAACTGAGTGTACTAGAAGGAATTTTAAAGCATTTTATGTCTGGTTATATGGGGAAATATTAGAAATACAGATAGAAACGGGGAAATATTAGAAATATAAATAGAGATGGGGTAGAAATATTGGATTAATGTTAATGTTGTGTGTTATAAATAGCATTATTAAGGGAGGTTGGAAGTAAGCATCTTAGAGGAATTGAAAATATTTTTGGAGAAATTGATTCTAAAAGGTAATTAAAAGGTATTACATATTGAGATTAATTAACTTATTTTGGTTTAATAAATTGTGAGTAAATGAAGTCGCAGTAAATATTTGACTGATGGTGGAATTAATTTGCTATAGGGGGTAAAAATGATTAATATGTGATAATTGGGTAGAATGTGGAACTATTTTTGGTTTAAAGGTTTGAGGTGTTTTTCCTTTGTATGTTAACAAGATTATGATAAATTGAATTAACTTTTTTACTGTGACAATAATGTTAGTTATATAGCACTATTAAGAGATGATGAAGCACTTTAGATGAGATGAAAATATTTATGGAGAAATTGATTTTAAAAGATAACTAAAAGGCACTTTATTCCAAAGAGATTAATTAACCAGTACTGGCTTAATAAATTATGAGTAAATGAAGTCGCAGTTAATATTTGACGGATGGTGGAATTATTTTGCTATAGGGGATAAAAGTGATTAATAGATGATAAATGTATAGAATGTGGAATTATTTTTGGTTTAAAAATCTGAGTTGGTTTGTCTCTTTTTGCCCTTTTTATTTTAACAAGATTATGATAAATTGAGTCAGCTTTTTTTATTGCGACAATAATGTTGTTAACCAATTAATTGAATGTATAATTAATTGAATTTGAAATAGAATTTTTAACTAATTGAGAGAATAGTAATAATATGGAATAATATTTGAATTTATGATAGAGGTATTATATAATGAGAATGAATAAGAGTTTTAGATAAGATTGATTTAAGAAGACCTTATAATCTGATATAAATCCCTAGATTCTATATATATATATTAGCTATTATTTCTTTCTTTTTTTTTCTAGAATGATAATTGTTGTGTTTTGAATTTAAATGTAAAAAAAAAAACACTCGGAAGCAATCTGTTCGTGAAAGGAGAAATTTTTGTAACAGAAAATCAATAAAAAGTGACAAAAATAAAATAAAAATGTTATGTTTCCCAAACACGACTGGCTGCAGATAAACAACACACCCAGAAGGCTCACTGGTGGGTTCGTGGTGGACATTTGGGATTTCAGTGGCGCCCTGGACACAGAGCCCTGGGCCATCTGATTGACAAGCCAGCAAACTCTGGGCTAGACCACTTGGCAATTACGTGGATATGGAGTTGATTTGAAACCTGCACTCAAGAAGAGCTGCTCAATGGCTTGGAAGGAGGGACAAGTGGATGACATGATACAAGAGTATAAATTTTTCTACGCTCCATTTTTCATTCACGACGTGAAGACGAGGAAAGCCTATTTACTGAATTTGCAGGGACAACTAATATTCTAGAAGACAGAAAACCAATTGAAGTCTGTCTTGAGAAAAAGGTTGAATGGCTGAAATCTAAGAGAGAACAATGCAAACTTCTTCACTTAGGGTCCCCAAAATTAAATGTACAGGTATAGAAGGAGGATGCATGGCTTAAAAGTTTAGAAACTGAGGGTGGGTCAACAGGGTACTGTGATTGCAAACAAAAACACGACATGCAATTTTAGCTTGCATCAACAGAAATGGATTTTCCAAATTGTAGGAAGTAAAAGTTTCATCTTATGCAGCACTGGTGTGATTCCATCAATGGTAACATCACCAATTCTGGATGCATTTTTTAAAACAGGATTCAGGTGAACTGGAATGAGTTCAGAGGAAGGCAATAAGGATGATCAGAGAACAGAATTTAAGTCCTAGGAAAGGTGCGTGACAGAACTGGATATTGGCAGGTCAGCAATGATAGGTTGTAGCATTTTTCCTGGCTTTCTGAAACCGGCCCGGCTGGCAGAACATCAAGGAAAGGAAAGCAGCTCACCTCCATGGTGTACGTCTTGCCAGCCCCAGTTTGTCCATAGGCAAAGATACAAACATTGTAACCATCAATGCATGATGTGATCAGCGCCTGAACTTCTCGGAAGACCTTTGGGAAACAAGACATGCTCAGAAATGCCAGTTGAAAAACCATTCATCCTTTTAACCAAGAGCTCCTTGAAACGTCAAGTGACGCAGAAAGAAGAGATATTACAGAAATGATCTGTCAGATAACAGGAGTGCATCACCCTAGGAATTCCCAGTTATTTATATTTACTAGATTTCTATCCCACCTTTATTTCTTTTATAAATGACTCAAGGTGGTAAACATACCTAATACTCCTTCCTTCTCCTACTTTCCCCTCAACAAGAACGCCATCAGTTGGGTTGAACTGAAGGAGAGTCACTGGCCCAAAGTCACTGACCTGGCTTTCGTGCCCAAGGCGGGACCATCTCCTCATTTCTAGCCTGGTGCTTTAACCACCAGACCAAACTGGCTCTTACAGTTGAGGAACCCTGCAAATGAGAGTCTCCTTCCAGGCCCCCCCGATTCTCTAACCCAGAAGATCCTCACTTACATTTTCTTGTGTTGCTTCTGGACGGAAAACTTTGTCCAATTCAAAAGATACCAGCTTCCCTTTGTGCATCAGATGTAGGATGCCGTCATCCTCAGGGTCAAAGGTCACTGCGCTCGCAGCTTCTGGCCCTTCACCATCCTCTGCTTGTACCGGCCTAACACGGCCAAACACTCGGATATTACCTTTAACAGGAAATGAGACTGTTTAACAGTAACAGAGACAATCCAAAGCATTCCCCAAATCATGCTGCTGCGGTGAACAAAACCAAAAGTTCATAGAACAACAGAATTGGAGATCTTCCAGTCCAACCCTCTTGCCCATGGCAGGAGATCTTATACCATTCCGGACAAATGGCTGACCAGCCATTTTTTGAAAACCTCCAGTGATGGAGCACTCACAACTTCTGAGGCAAGCCATTCCACTGATCAATTGTTCTCATTGTCAGGAAATTTCTCCCTAATTCTAGGTTGGATCTCTCTTTAATCTTTCACCCATTACTTCTAGTTTTTCCTTCAGGTGCCTTGGAGAATAAGTTGACCCCCCTCCTTTGTGGCAGTTCCACCAATACTGCTATCATGTCACCCCTAATTCTTCTTTTCTTTAGACTAGCTAAACCCAAAATCTGCAGGTTTAGTCTCCAGGCCTTTGGTCATCTTAGTTGCCTCTCAGGTATTGGAAGACTGCTATCATGTCAGCCCTCATCCCTCACCTTGTTAAACTAACCATACCTAGAGGCCTCAACTGTTCATCATATAGTTTAACCCCCAGACACCTTATCATCTTTGTTGTTCCTCCTTTGCACTTTTTCTAGTATCTCAACATCTTTTTGTATCGTGGTAACCAGAACTGGATGCAGTATTCCAAGTATGGTCTCACCAATGCTGTATAAAATGGCACCATCACTTCATGTGATCTTGAAACTAGCCCTCTGTTGATGCAACCTAGGACCGCATTCGCCTTTTTGCCAGTTGCAGCACACTGATGGCTCATACTTAAGTGGTTGTCTACCAGGATACCAAGATCTCTGTCATAATTGCTACTGTTGATCCAGGTGCCACATTTTCTACTGTATATTTGGCTTTTCTTGCCTAGGAAGGGTGTTACTTTTCTTGTCACTGAACTGCATTTTGTTTGATAGGGCCCAATGCTCAACTCTGTCAAGGTTCTTCTGAATCCTTATCATCTAAAGTGTTAGCTATTTGCCCCCAACTTGATGTTGTCTACAAATCTGATGAGTTCCCCTTCTGTCTCCTCATCTAGATCATTTATGAAGATGTTGAAGAATACTGGCCTAAGACAACCTTGAGGTACCCCACTGAATACTTCCCTCCATGTGGGTGTAGTTCCATTAAGGACGTACACGTTAAGTGTGCTTAGTCAGCCAGTTATGAATCCATTTGGTAGTGATGCTATCTATCCCACATTTTTTTCTTACCAAAAAATAGGTTGTGGTCTACGTTGTCAAATGCCTTACTGAAGTCTAGGTAAACTATGTCACAGCATTTTGTTTATCCACTAATTTAATTTATCAAAAATAAGTTTCCTCTGGCCCAGCCTGTTTTTGACAAACCCATGCTGGCTTCTATTAATTGTCTTCTTCATTTGGCAACAAGACACAAATGTGGTCCTTGATTATTTTTCCTGGATCTTCCCAATATTGATGTCAAGCTGATTGGTCTCTAGTTTCCTCTATCCACTTTCCCCCCCTTTTTGTAGATTGGAACACATCAGCCTTTTTCCAATCCTCTGTTAGTTCCCCGATGCTCTGGGATCTTTGAAAGATCACGTTCAGTGGTTCCGAGATCATGTCTGCCAGTTTCTTCAAAACCCTGGGATGGAATGCATCCAGTCCTGGTAATCAGAACTCATCTAGAGTGGACAATCCCAAAGATGTTTTTCCAAGCACCTTTCTTGGGTTTTCTTTGAAAACGTTTTGCTTCTCATCCAAGTGGCTTCTGTCGTTTTAACTCAGAAGTTAGAACTGAAGTAGCTTCTTGAGAGGAGCGAAACATTTTCAAGGAAAAAATTAAGAAAGTCCAGTTGCCTTTTGGAAAAGCACTTTTGGCACAACCATAATCTGGATTATTGAGAACCTCCATAGACACCTAGAGTGGACAGGTGTTACCATTTTTTTGCCTATTTTGACTTGCATTCCTATTCTGTCTCCCACAGAAGAGTACCGGGCTTTTAGTAAGCTGGACTATTATTGTTTCTTTTGCATGAATACAGATTTATTTTATTTGTTGGAATTTGTATGCCGCCCATTCCCAAAGGAAGAATGAATCAAGCTGTTCTGCTTTCTCCCTGCTACAATGTCAAAGGTTCACTGTAAACTTCTTCCAATTCTGGACTCAAACAGTTAAACAAGTAGAAGAAATGTTTCCCGTCCTGGATCCAAGAGATCCACCATGGAAGACCCTACTCGCCCTGCCTAGAAAATTCCCACGAGAATCTTTCTTAATGGCTGCTTCCTTCAGTCAAGCAAAAGGCTTCTCACCTCCGGAAATCACTTGGGCAGCCCCTTCACCAGGTGCAATCAAGTCCTTGGATCCCAAAATGTGCCTCCACCCCAATTCAGCAACTTTGGCCAGCAACTCAAAACCCATTACCAGCACCCCAACTGTGCCCCCTTCACACACAACGCACGCAAACCTTTCAATCGCACCAGCTCGTTGTGACATTTCTTCCGGAGTTGCAGCTCCTTTCGGTATTTTCTCAGCAGCTCCTGGTTGGTGCTGCTCACTTCTTCAATGGCTTGACCGATCTTGGGAGAAAGACAAGCTGCATTAGGGGCTTCTATGCCCTTCAGCCTTTCCCAGGCCCCTCCTGCTTCCTAGGAACATGAGCTGCTCTCCCGAGGGTGTGAAAAAGGACGCAAGGAAGAGGGAGGATGAGCTCACCTCAGTCCTGGTGCTCTGCAAAGCCTCTTGCAGCAGAAGAGGGAACTCTTTGACCTGGCGCTTCAAGCTGTTGTAGTCACTAGTGAGAGTACGAAGCGCCGGCTGGAGGGTGAGCAGATTGGCCCGCACACCTGCAAAAGGGAGACCTTCAAAGCTGGCCTAGAAAGCGCTGGCTTTTCCCTTCTTCATTAACACCACAATCGGGTAACTCGGCAGGCGCTGAAGGAGACTCTCAGCTGCCGCTCGGAAAGCAAATCCGACCCGGCAAAGGACCGTCCTCCAGGTCCAAGCTACGCACCTGCCAGATTTTCATGAACAGCTTTCATTTCTAGTTGTGCTTGAGCGAAAGCTTCCTCCACGGCTCGGTTCTTGTCCTCCTCCATGTTCTGCATCTCCTCCAGCATCTGCTCCCGGGACTGCTCTAGCTCGGATTCGTACATCGTCACCTGGGGGGTGAGGGACACCTGGAGTCCCGAGGCTTCTCCCCCCCTCCTTGAGCAGGGCTTGGGGGGGAGGGGCACCTCCAGGCAGGGCTTTCATGGTGCCATTGCTCTGAGGGCAGACGAGGCAGTCTCCTCCTGGGTCCTCCCTCAACTTCATTCTCAGCTTTGCACATGGCGATCACCTGATCCTCTTTGTTAAGGTGAAAGGCCATGAGCTGAACAATGCTATTTCATCTGCAGCATTAGACAGCTGCCCCCCTACTAGAAACCAGGGATAAAATTGCCCCTACAGGAAGTCCTCAACTTACGATGGAAATTGGCACTGACTTTCTTCAGTAAGTGTGATACCTCATGACCACATCACTCAACATCATGCAGGTTGTTACTGGGGAAGCTGCCAAGAAGTTACTAGTCACAGGCCAGCACACAGGTCAGTGGCTGCAGCCAGGTGGGGGAGGCAGCGAGGGGGTCTGCAGTGAGGGTCCTGGAGGATGTGCAAGAGTATGGTGAAAGTCAGGGAGGGAGCGTGGGAGTGTGCATATGGTTGGTGTGGCACAAGTGTGGTGCAAATGCAGAGGGGTGGAAAGGATCTGCAGGTGGAGAGACTTACCCCAATGACTTGTGACTGTTGGCTTCCCCACTGACTTTTTGGGGAAACCAGCAGGATAGATTGCAAATGGCGATCACGTGATCATGGCGTGCTGCAAACAGTTAATAATTTTGAGCTGGTTGCCAAGTGCCCAACTCACGATCATGTGACAGCGAGGGGTATTGGGATGGTGGGAACTCTGAGGACTGGTCATAACCACCATTCGTTCAGCACAACTTTGAACAGACCGCTGAAGGAATATTTGAAGGTCAAGGACACTCTGCACTTTGGGGCACACCAGATTTAGGCTTGAGAATGGAAGGAACCACAGGGAGGGATGCCCTGCTGATTGAAGTTGCAGCAGCAAATAGGAGGCACCATTTAGAACCTGGACTCAGGCCCTTCCCCGAGGGACCAGAAGCCAAAGAGAAAGAAGCACCACTGGTGACCTCAGTCCTCCGAGCAAGAGTCCCTCTGGGAGGCGCCTCCTCCTCCTTCTTCCCCTCTGCCTCCGACCTCCTTGCCTCTTCCTGGTGTTCAGGAGGGCTTACCTGGGCCCTGAGCTGAGCTGCCGCCTTCTGGGAGCTCTGTAGCTGCTGCTCCATCTCCTTCAGCACTTGCCTCTGCATCCCAACCTGGTCCTGTAAGTACTGGTTCCGCGACTGGGCTTCGCTGAGGGCCTGCTTGGTCTTGGAGGACTCAACTTCCACCGTTTTGATGATATACTAAAGGAAGCAGAACAGCCCAGACTGAGCCCTCCCCAGAGCGGGGGGAAGAGGGCCACGGACCACGCAGCCTGTCAGTCCCCCGGGCGCTGCACAACTGCCATCCTCACCTTGACCTGATGAGGCTGGGCCTTGAGGCTCGCTATCACTTCCTGACTGTCCCGCAGTCTCCGGCTCAGCCGCTCCTCCTCCTCGGCCCTCTCTGCCAAGGAGTCCTTCAGCCGCAGTTCTACCTCCGCCAGGCGGTTGGTCTTCTGCTCCACCTCCAGGTCCAACTCTGAAAGGCGCCCTTTCGCGTCTTCTGCTTCCTGCTTCACTTGTGCCAGCTTCTCCTGCAGCTTTGCGTTCTCCTGCGGGAGGAAGGTAAAAGGTCCCTAAGGAACAGGCCCACCTACAGGAGGGCCAACCGGAGGAGCAAAGCCACACCTGGCTGTGTGCACAGTTGGTGCATCTGATCGAATGCTTCCTCAGCTCCTGCAACTGGGCCTCACACAGCTTCAACTCCTGCTTTAAGTGCATGTTTTCTGCCACCAAGAGGTCCCTATGCTTCTCCAGGTCCGTCCCATCCTGTGAAGAGGCAGGAAAAGAACAGAGGCCAGCTTTACTCTTTCGATGCTAATAAAAGTGAGTATTTGTAGCTCAGGGTTGACATGAGGGGTCCTTGGTGTCCTCTGAGCTCGCTTGTTTTCTTGCAGACGTTTCGTGACCCAAACTAGGTAACATCATTAGTGCAAACTGCACTCCTTAGTAGCACTGATGAGGTTACCTAGTTTGGGTAATGAAGCATCATCAAGAAAACCAGCAAGCTCAGAGAGCACCAAGGACCCCTCAACTCTTCCAATGGCCAGGCCACCTCCCGGAGCAAAGGCCAGACAGTAAGAGCAGATGTCCTTCACAAAAATATTGGAAAGATGAAGAGCATATTTCATCTCATCAGTGGTTCCAAGTCTAAGTCCAAAACATAGTACCATCCCTCATCTAACTGAATTTAATTATAACTACCGTGCATGGATGAAGATTAAGACGTAATTCAGTGCAGAGTTCTTTTGCTTATCTGAGTGCAGTATTCATTTCTAATGCGTTTACCGGGGGCAAAACATTACAATCTGGAAGTACGGAAAGCTGAACTAAATTATTCCTATAACCTAAATGCCCTGCTTCTCTTTGTGTGCACTTAGAGAGTAAATGATGAGAGAGGAGGCGAGCACAGCCTGTGCCCGGCTCAATAGGGAGAAGGGCCGGAGAATAAGGGAGCTGTTCTCAGACAGACATGTCTGGAAGACATCAGGAGGCTCAGCAGAGGGAGGAGGAAAGGCTCCGATGATTCACAGCCAAACCAAAGATGGACTCGCTATAAACCAGCCCAGCAAATTCGGCGGAATGCTGTAGCGTCAGACCGCACAACACCACACCTGTTGGTGTCATCTGTTGGGCAGAGAGCCTACCCAAATGAAGGCAACGAGGTAAACAAACCCCAACTGATCTAGCAATGAAAAGTATGCGTATGTGGGGTGTGTGTTAATTATTGTTTTTCCTTCAGACCAACACTGTCATAATTTGTATGTTGCATTGTATACCACATTGCTTTTATTATCGTATTAACATACACACGGCAGGGAGAGACTTTGGTTTCCTGTACTTATTTTCTCAGGCAGAGTTCCTGCTCTTCAGGCTGGGAGAAGACGGGCCAGAGTCCTCAGGCGGGGGACTTGCCCACGGGAGGCTCAAAGCAAAGCTGGCACCAACTTCTCCCCTCCTGGCAACTCCTCCGCTCTAGCCATGCCCTTTTTTAAAAAAACAAAAATAAAAACCCCCAAAAATGTTTTTTCCTGACCAGTTCATAGCTTCCTCCTATTGGCCCACAATTCCTATCCCTCCCAGCCAACATGCCCAACGTTCTGTCAGTTGTAGATGATGGAATTTGTAGTCCAGTGCCTCTTGAAGGCTCAAGAAGGGAAAGCTATTGTCAAAGAAGGGCTTGTGAAGGATCCGGGGGCAGGAGAGGAAGAGGGTTTATCTGCCATGGAGCAATGTCAACGGCAGGCCTGAGCAGAGCTGTTCCTCGAAAGGCCAGCGCAAGAAGAGAAGGCTGGCACTGATACAGACACATCTGCCAAAATTTGAGTAGAATGTGGCTGCTTTAAACTAGGTTTTGTGAGTTTCAGAAATAACACAAAGTTAGCAATTCAATGTGCTGCACTTCCAGTAAGACCCATCACTCTTTGGAAGCTTTGGCACACAAATGCAATGGTCGGTTGGCTAATGGCAACTGTTGGGGTTCTCAGACTAAACCAAAATCCAGCCTTGCAGCGAGTTTCAGAAAACTACTAGACACACTATCTGGAATTCCTTCCCTTATTTAAGGCTGCATCGTACACGTAAGTGGAATTTAACTGATGCTGAAGACCTGAAGACCAGGAACTGCAGTGGCGCAGTGGTTAGAACACAGTACTGCAGACTACTCTGCAGACTTGCCGATCAGCAGTTTGGCTGATCGAATCCCACCGGGCTCCGGGTCGACTCAGCCTTCCATCCTTCTGAGGTCGGTAAAAAACCCAGATTGTTGGGGGCAATACGCTGACTCTGCAAACCACTTAGAGAGAGCTGTACAGCACTGATAAGCGGTATATAAATCTATTGCTATTGCTATATTGATGTCCTGACTGGAACCAAGCAAGAGGGTCTCCAACTCACCAGCCTAGAATGAAGCCTATTCATCTCCTGAGCCGGCTTTGGGACTCTCTCCTTCAGGCTTTCTGTCTGCCAATACAAAAGAGGGACTGAAATACAACTTTCATTCATTTACACACAAGGAGCATGGAAGTGGCAAGTTAAATTCCATCCATTAACTTCTGCTTCACAAGTTGTTCAGTTGTTTGAAGTTTGACTCTGGTCTCTCAGCTCCAGTTCTCTACTTCTGCACTTCGTAGTCAACAAAGCTCCGTTTTTAGCTTCTAAAGTTTTAATTCTGATTGGCATATCCCAAACATCAGACTCATGAACTGAATTCTGTCAGCCTGCCTCTTGCAAAAGGCATCTTAAGCTGCAGCTGCCAATTCCTTGGTGAGCAAAGAGGAAACATGGCTGGAAAAGGATGCATGGAAAGGCCCGTCTTGCCTACCCAGCTTGCAAAGGGCGCCCTGCACTATGAGGTCAGCCGTGAGAGCAACTCTTCCAGTATTTATTAAAAGAACAGGAAGCATAGATGAACGCACAACTGGGTTTCACCAGATACTGAGTAAAGGGGAATCTTTCCACATCTTTCCATCTCTAGCAGAGTCATAAGATCCTGCGCAATAAGGAACAAGCCAAGCCCACAAATAGTATCAAAGTGCTGAGAAGGTTTCATGCAAACAGTGAGGCCCAGAGCAGGAGATGACAGACTTTCTTCACCTGGCCTGGGAAAGGCCGGGAGGGAAGCTGAAAAGAGGCAGGGAAGGCAGTTTCACACCTTTTGGCATTTTCTAAGATCATTTCTTGCAACCAAGCCCAACTGCAGATCCAAAGGGCCACTTCTCTTCAAGCCATGATTGGAATTGAGCTAACTCAAGTTGCCCTTTCTGGGCAAGAAAGAGACAAGATTCAACATACGTCCAGAGGTTCCTATCTGTCTGGAGCTGCAGATTAACCAAAAGGGACCCAATTACGTGCCGATTAAGCATTTAGGCATGCTGGCAAGCTGGAATTGTTTTGGAGAGGGAGGGAGGGAGAGGGAGAAAGGAGGAGGGGGAGAGAGAGAGAGACAGAGAGACTGACTTAGCACTCTGAATCAGGAAAGCATGTAGAAATATGGTGCAGAACTTCCAGGGTATTTTAAAAGCTCTGTGCAAATTTTCACGATACATTTTGGGTGTGACTTTTTTTTAGTCTCGCCCCTCCCATTTCTTAGTTGCATTTATTTTTTTATTTACTTATTTATGCACGCACACTGGTTTTGGATAATATGCCAGGACACACAGGCACATTGGCCCATGTTAAAATGAAACAAGCTCGACATTATTACACAAATGCAGGTGTTTTGCCTTTGGTCACGGTGATTAAGCATATTGTACAAACACAGCCTTTGGGTCTTGGCACGAGACTCACTCAACCATAAGAGCAATGTTGAACCACAGAGGAGGCAAAGAGGGCGCAGGAGACACCACGATGGTCCGGCTGGGGCAGAAGGCTGGGAGGCAGGACTCCTCCGGTCCTCTCTAGTCACGGGGGAGGCATATTTGGGGGGGGGGGCTGGCCAGGGATGCCAGCAAAGGGCACCAAAGTCGCCTGGTTTTCTCCTCCGAAAGGAAAGTACCTTATTCGGCAGCTGTGCAGCCGGGGGGAGGAGGCTGCTCTCTCGCCCACCACGTTTCTCCTGAAGCAGCAGTAACTGGGGATGCAGCTTCTCGTCCTGCAGTTGAGCGCGGGACTCCACCAGCTTCTGCACCACCGGGAGACGATGGGGGCCCCCCGGTAAGTTGCCCCGCTTCCCACCAAAGACTCTTCCTCCTGCCAGAAAAGAGGGAGTTGAGCACAGCACCCAGAGCAGCGGCCTTCTTCGATCATAATTTAGCAATTGCTGGATCAACATTCCTGTTTTGTCTTTCACCTCACAATCAATGTAGCTACTCCAATTTATAAACACAAGTGTGTTGGAGAGAAACTTGAATAGTTGAATCTGTTATCAAACCACAACTTATCTGAACAAGGAAATAGGACATCTGATTAATCAAGAGTACAAAATATAACTTTCCAAACGCAGCACCGTAATCTGAGAGGGACATAAAATAACGCAAAAGACACAGAAAGGCAGCATCACACTGGCTTCTTCAAACTCCCCAAAGGAATACCTGCAGAGGGATGCACACAACCACCACAAGTGGAGATAAGCCTTTGCGTCTGCCCTCCTAGCCCACAGCACTCTCATTCCAGTCCCCAAAAGTGAGAGAAAGAGAGAGAAAAGGAACACTAAAGCAGAATTCTGGATTTTAAGACACAAAAGACCCCAGAGTATCTTAGTGGGAATTTGAGATAAATAGGATGAGAACAGCCGATGGCCAACAAATACGGAAACCTCTCTGAGAAACAGCCAAATGGTGAGCAACGCAGAAATGTCCTCCCAGAAGGGATTCCCTTTGCTAAAACCAGTTGGCAGAGCAGGAAAGGTTACGGCGAGGCTTCTTCCATTCACGACTCCTTGGTGGCGCAGCGGTTAGAGAGCATACTTGTAATTAGTACTTAGCTCCCAGCTGCCTGCAATTTAGCAGTTCAAATCCCACCAGGCTCAAGGTTGACTCAG
>JANHJO010004010.1:31827-44257 GCA_032468235.1 Pseudoxyrhopus heterurus | reverse complement strand
AACCACTTAGAGAGGGTTGCAAGCCCTGATAGGCGGTATATAAATACAGTGCTATTGCTATTGCTATTGCTATTCTTGGGAAGCCATCTATGAGGAGCAGGGCGGCTGGGAACAGACCATCGTTTTTGTCACTGGCCCCCAAATGCATTTTTTTAGGGGCAAGTTTGAAATGTTAATGTATTTTAGATGTTTATACTTATAGAATCAGCACCACTTTTATAATAAACACAATTCAGTTTTACCTTTAGCCTCCAACCCCGTCTTCCAAAATTGTGTATCTACAACTTGAGATACAATCACAGCCATACAAGCAGAAAAACGACCAGCAGCAAAATTCACTTGTCATTCATTTCTTCTCTACTACACGCTCCATGCAGCTGACGGACCACAGATCCCCAGCCCTCCTCCTGGCTCCCAACACAGCAGCAGCATCCAAAGAGAACGGGAAACCCCCTGAGCAGTTCACTAGGACCGTGGGAACTCATTCTACTATCCAAGCAACGTGTAGATCCAAATGGCATTCTGGACTTCCCCTCTTCCAATTTCTGGTCTAAAATAGCAGTAAATGGCTTCCTACTGACGAAAACGAACTCTTTCAGAAGCAAGTTCTCGCTGCCATGTTAAAAACACCCAGAATGTAAATCCAGTCCTTCCCGATTCATCACTTAATTGTGCACCTGGTTTCCAATTATCCATGTCGCACCCAGGTGATTTTGCTAGAAGGAAAAGATCAGGGTGCTCACAATCGCATGGCGTGGCACATGTCAAGCAGCAGGTGTTACCTGCTTGCTGAAAACCCGATTCCCCCACCTCAGGCTTTCCACCCCTTGTTGAGAGGAACCGTCTCAGTATTTCCCACAAACCTTAATGCTGGGGAGGCTTTCAATTTCTCCTCTGCTCTCCACTGCCTGAGGCAGCTGACGTGGGGGGCAAAATGAGCCCTCTGACAGCAGAACGCAGGTGCATCTGCCCCCGGCGCAAGCCACGGAACGGCGCAGAATCCCACATGCAATGTTTGTATCATGGGGAGCCTTAAAGTGCTGAGTGAGACCTGTTTTTTGCTGCACAAGGACCCCCAGATGAACACCCAGATGAGGCAGGGGCTTCCAGCCTGCTCCTCCTCCTTTAAACCTCCTCCGTCTGCCTCCCGGCCACCTCTACCGCCAAGGAAAAAGCCCGCCAGGCCCAGCTGGTTGGAGCACTTACAGATCTCCGTGGCTCTCTAAGTCTCCCCCAGCCCTTTGCTCACTGGAGGTGCCTCCTCTGGTGCTTCCCCATCCTTTCCAGAGCTTCCTATTCCCAGCCTGCTTTCCGAAGACGTCTCTGCACACCGAGGGCTTCCTTCACTGGCTCACCTGGCTGCGAAGCCCCGGAGTAGGAAGAAAGAGGCTTGTTGCAGCCTGCAAGCCAGGACCAACTTGGGGCTGCCTCCTCCTCCCCCAGATAGGCCTCGACACGCTCTGAAGAGCAGAGCAAGAAGCAACGTGCAGACCTCCCTGTCTGAATTCTCTCTGAGAAAAAAGCAAATGAGCAAGAAGACCCCTCGATGCTACCCCGACAGCCGGCGGAGGGTCCAGCCGAGACAGAGGAAAGCAGGGCTAAGAGCAGCAAAGGGATCCTGCCAGAGCGGTGGGCCGGAAGGGGGCAGGGACCCGTTGGCTGGCATCTCTAGCCAGGAGCCAGAATAGCTGGCCCTGTTTCCCAGGGAGCCTCTGGGGAGGGGGACAGTGGGAAGCCAAAGACGATGCCTGCCTGTGCGGAGGGTCCCCCGTGCCGCCCATCCAAAGGCTGTTTGCCAGCCTGCCTTCCGTCTTCTCGGGCTCTGCAGAGTCCGGAGGGAGGTTAAGAAAACCAAACCACACAACTGAAGCGCTGCCCCTTTTTCTAGGTTGGGAACAACATGTTTGCAAGGAGAAAACTGAACCCAATTTATTTCCTTTTTATTTACCAAACTCGGCAGGGTGTGGCAGGCACATGTGGCTCTCCTCCAGCAGGGGATCTCAAGAATCTCCCTGGGGCCACCCAGTCTTGCCAAGGCAGCTTGAAGGCCACATTCGGGGAAGGGAATGGGGATTAACACCTGGAGCTACGGTATATCTGGGATACCTGCAGAATTTGGTGAAAAAAGTCAAGGTGGCAGCCACAACAGTGCGATCAAAGCTGTAAAAAAAACAAGCATAGGTCACACAGCCACCATGATTTTTTTGACCAACCCCGCGGACAAAGTCCACATCCAATTTTTCTCTAGGTGGAACAGTGGGAGACAGGAGAGCAAAGAGGGTTTTCAATACATTCTGGAAAAGCAGAAAAGATGCTCAAACACGCAACAACACGCAACAAATCAAAGGGCCGGGAAAGCATTGGACCTCAGCAATGTCCCCTTTGAAGGACACTTCCAATGCATGAAACTCGGGGCAACGAATATTCCCCACACCTAGAACCTCTCTGCGCCCAAAGACGCACCAGTCCCGAGTTGCAAAGGACTCCAGTGTCAAATTAGTCTTAACCCTGCGCCCTCTGGAGATGCTGGAGAGCTGGGTTCTGTTTCTACCCCCCGGAACCTCCAGCAGCAACTTGAAAAGTTTGGGAAGATCCGTAAGTCACTTCTCAATACCTGTGTTCTCCATGTTCCTCCTGCCTTCAGCTTGTTGCAGCTACCGGTCCAGTGTTACTGTGGCTGCCAAGGTGTCGCTCAATCTCCGTCTGTCAGCTGGTTTTGCGCACCTTTGTGGAGCTGCTGGCAAAACAGAAATCCTCAGCTGAAGGTGGAACCTTTTCTGACTCACTGTGTTGTCACAGCCAAGAGAAACGCTTTGGAAATGAAGCGTTTTTTCCCCTTGGAGCCCTAAGCAGGTCAGGAAGAAGTCGTCCCTGGTTCTGGAGAGCAATTCAAGCATTGTGAGCCTGCGCTTCGATTCACAGACTTTGCAAGGGCTCCCCAAGTCTCTTCCCAGCCAGCTGTTCAACATGCAAGCCTCTGAGTTCTGGGCAGGGCCAAGTTGCTGTTTCCTCCCGTTCGTTCAGTCCCTCAAGAACAGAATGCTAGAAATAGACACACACACACACCAGGGGTTTCCTGAAAAGCAACCTCTCAGCCCCCCTTGGCATCCCAGCCAGGAGGAAGGAGGGGTCTGAGAGAAGGGCACATCCAGCCTGTCACCGCTGGCCATTCCCTCCTGCCAATGCCAAGAAGTAACACCAAGAGAGGCATTTCCTGTCCAGCTGGTTATTTAAGGCCATTTGCTAATATTCATGGATGTCCAACAGCTTTGACAAACCAGGACAGACTTTATAGCAATAGGAAACTCTCAATCCCAGGAGAGAGGAAGGGAGACGAGGCTTTCTTTGTGGAAGGAAGTCATTCTGGCCTAAGCTGTAAATACTCATAAACCAAGAAACCTCCATCCAATATTCATCTATCAACAGGTACTCACACAGCCCTTCTCCCCGAGGCTTTTCCTCCTTAGAGGCCCTGCTCTGTTAAGCAACTGACCTCAGGATCTCCCCAAATGCCGTTCACAAGGCTCAGAATGCTCTGCAGCCCCTGAAACAATTTGGTTCTTTGGCGAATTCGTCCAACTTTCACACCTCTTTCTGGCTGGCAGATAAGCTGGCTGACGGAGGGCGCCTCTCTAGCTGACGAGCAGCTCAGGTGGCCCCAACTGCCTGGCATCCATAAAATGGGCTGCTCGGCGGTCCCAGTACTAGCTTTGGCAGGACCCAATTCCTGAAAGACCCTGAACGATCAGCTGAGAACTGACGGAGGAAAGCCACATTCCTCAAGCACAGGAGCTTCCATGTTCTGCCAACAACCTGAAGTCATTCCTATTGTGCTAACACTACACACTCCCAAGAACGGCTGTTTTCTGAAAGTACTTTTAAAAGAACAAAGCAAGGTGAAGTTCAACAAAGTTCTTCTTTTTTTTCCAGGTAAAACAGCTCCTCGTTAATCAGTGGAAAATACCATCTCCTCAATTCACAGGATATTTTCCTCCCAGTCAGTTCCAAGAGAAGTTTGTCAGTTTAGGATCCCTTCAACTGCATCTTGGGGTGCCAAGAGATTAAGTAAAACCACAATAGCCGCGGCTCTTACAGCGCTTTCCAGGATGTAAGAAAGGCCCAGTCTGATCCAGGAGGAGGTTAGCAGGACCTTCTAGCAGCACCAGGAAAAGCTGAGGAGGAAGGTGCATTCCGGAAGTGGAAAGAGGTGAAACTGCCAGGAAAAGTGTGCAGTGGTTTCGGGATTGCCGAAAAGGAAAAAGCAGCAAGGATGATCGTAGATGGCAAAACAAGATCAAGGGGAAGCCCGAAGTTCCGAACTGCAGAATTCCTTTAAATCTGCTTGAAGCAGAGAAGCAGCTGAAATGAAGAGGAGCAAAGAGGCAGAGACGGCAGAGAAATGGAAGGCACCTGCCTTTACTGGGGGGGTGGGGGGCGGAGGGACACAGGCAGTTAACTGGGCCTGGAGTGATTTTCTGAGACCCCTAAAGAGGCAACCAGAGAAGATATTCTGGGGCATTACGAGAGGCCAAAACACACGAACCAATCACCAGGTCCCGAGAGCCTCCACCTGAGACTTTGTAAAGGATTCCAGAGTGAGATTTTTATTTATCTATTTATTTACGGTATTCCATTTCTACAGCCACCCAAGTCATAGCAAAATAGTTCCTTAAATTGGCATCTTTCCAGAGGAGGAGAAGACAGACAATGTGACACCAGTTTTTCCAGAGGGGCCCAGGGGAGAAGCTTGCCAATCTTTGCACGAGTAGCTTGCCAATACCTTCTTCCTGGGGCTGAGAGAAAGTGACTGGCACCCAGCCAGCTTCTATGCCTAAGAGAGGGCCAGAACTCTGGTTTTCCCACTGCTAGCCTTAAATGTGAGAAGTAAACAAATAAAATGCTCCAACCTGAGTATTCGTCCAACCTTGCGTTGAACCAATGAAAGCCAACGAGCGAACTGCAATTTTAAAGCATGTTAACTGCAGGGAATTGTGAATACCGGGCTGCACCTGTGTTCTGGAAAGCTTTCATCCACTGTCTCTCTCTCTCACAAAATGCCAACTGGCCAGATTCCCCACCACCAAGTGACCACCAAGTGACAAGGCCGAGGCCGCATCATTTCTGGAAAGCTCCCTAAGCATCACTGGGAGCAAAGGTCCGGTTTCCAGACGAGACAGGAAACACCACCAGATGAGCTAACTGATGCTTTATTATAAGGCTACATTAACAGAATCTTGCAGGTCTGACAGTGCAATTCTCCCACGGGTCCCTTTGCAGCCCGAGAACTTAGGGAGCGTCCCTCTGGAGCCTCCTGCCTGCCCACTGCCCAGCTGCAGGCTCAGCTGTCTCTTATCTGCCCTTTCCATGTCTTTTGGCCCAGCTTCTCAAGGTCTTTCTCACGGTGCCTTACAGAAAATGAACAACCACAGAACTGCAATTTCAGAAGAGACTCTTCAAGTCATGCACCAGCAAATCCTTGTTTCCTCATTAGCAGTAGTTTAAAATAAACAACACTCAGTGACTCTGATTAAATCTCATCAAAGATAAATGTTCTGTAACCCAGTGTAGCCATATTATTACATTTACCATATTAATATTTAAAAGTGGCTTATAGGCTCTTCCTGTTGGGATTTCCCATAGTCCTAAATTCCTAACCCTTCAGCCTAAAATAGTCAGAGAGAGAGAGAGAGAAAAATACTGTTTATCACATACTTAGAAGAGCAAAAATAATTCAAGAGTAGAACCACTTACTCAAGACGCACTGATTCACTATGAAATGAGCAGTGTTAGGAAAAAAACCAGTCATAACTCACACATTTTCTTTTGTGAGCTGCACCCGAAGAAGGGAGCTGCAGCTCATGAAAACAGGCCTTTTAATAATATAGGTTAGTCAGCTAAAGCCCTGCCAGACTCCTTCAGCTAGCCCTGGATACCCTTGACTGCGGGCGTCACACAAGGATACCTGCCTGTCAGAGGTGATTTTGGGTTCCAAAATAAGTAAAACAAAATAAGTAATTTTATTTTAGAGCAACAAGTTGAATTCAACAGCTTAAGCAGTCCTCTCAAATCTGGGATTGCATTGTGCTGTAATCCTGACAACTACTCAGGAAAACTGATCAATTTTATTAACTGCATTGTTAAGAGAACTTACATGTGTTAGAGAACAAACGAAAGTATATGATATCATCAAGAGAGTCAAAGAATTGAAGTGGAAACTGGCTGGTCACAGAGCAAGAAGAACTGATGGCAGGTGGGCCAAGGTGATCACAGAATGGATTCCGCTTGATCAAAAGCCTCCAAGAAAGAGACCTAAAACAAGATGGACCGATGACATCAGGAAGTATTGTGGGCCCAACTGGCCAAAGAAAGCTCAGGACCGAATTGGTTAGACAGACCTTCATCTTGCATAGGTGGACGATGGCTAGAATGATGATGATGATGTGTTGAGCTTGTTTGCTGTATGGCAGAAATACTGCCTTATATAATTTTCTTTTTAAATAACATTATCGGCTTTTTATGGTTTCGTTATAAACTTTTAAAGATTTTGCGTTATGGATGGACATCAGATTTACTATGCAGGTGTAAACAAAAGTGAAGGTCCACTGACCTATACTATATGATCATGTGACCTTTTGATATTTCGGGGGGACAGTTTCTTAATATAAGATTCATGGGGAAAAATTTTAAATGTTAAAAATGTCAATGTAATGTTGAACTATACACCAAAGCTTGGGAATGCGATTATCAGGAATTATGTTTGTACCGAGCATGGGACTTGCTAAAAGAAATCGGAGAAGTGACATTATTCCTGATGTGAAGGAATGGTTGTCAGGAATATGTCTTTTAGAAAAGGTAATTATTTTCTTACTAATTAAAGGATAGTAATGTATTTATTAGTGAATAATGATAAGAAAAATGTAAAGGAGGTTTTTTTTCTCATTTATATTTTTAGTTTGAGGTTGTCTCTTTTCTATTTCTTTAAAGGGTTTTCTTTGTAATTGTGTATGAATAATTTTTTTAGAGAAATTAAATATTTAAAAATGGCAGTTACTCTCTGAAATAATCCACTACCTAAAACATTTATTTATTTATTTACTTACAGGACTGTTATGGCTACCTACCTCAAAGAAGGACTCTAGTTGCTCACGAAAATCCACAAAACATAGTTAAAAACAGGCCCTTTTCCCACCAGGCATCCTTACAGTTCAAACCTCTCTTGGCCCAGCATTGGTAGGAAGAGCCAGATCTTCACAGGAGGGTCTGAGAGGGGTCCCTCCAGCTCCAGTGGGAGGCTGGCCACAAGGCAGGGCCCTGTGCCCCCACCAGGTGTCAACATTTAAGGGAGGAGGTCTGGTGTACAGCCACCTATCTAACTTAGTAGGATGAGCGGATAGCCTCAGGGAAAGGCAGTCCCACAAATAACCTGGCCCTATATATTTTAATACATTCTTTTTTCCTTCTCCTTAGATCTGCTTGATGATGTTCTATTCCTTTCAAATTCCTTTGCAAATGAATTGTTTTGCATTCTTTTTGCATTCTACTTTTCCTCTTGACTTCAGGTGGAAATATAAGGGACCTGGAAGGAAAAACTATCAGGCCTGAGTATGCTAAGCCTGGAGGGGAGGGGAGAGAGGAGAGTTAACAGGCATCAGAGACTTTCTCAGCATCCTTCCTTCCTGAACAATGAAGGCTGAACAATGAACCAGGGGCTGAAAGTTCGGGAACGGAGATTTCAGAAGGATATCAGGGTTAACGGCTGCCTTGGGAGATGGCAGGTTCTCCTTCGTTGGAACTATATATTTATTTATTATCCTGTTATTATTTTTATAAATAACTCAAAGCAGTGAACATACCTAATACTCCTCCATCCTCCTATTTTTCATTAACAACCCAGTGAGGTGTGAAGGTCCTTTCAAATTGTTCCATTCCATTATTCTTGCCCCATTTCTCACCTTTCTGCTATCACACTGGCGTTGTGATTTATACAATACAATCGTTGTGCGTGATCTTTTAAGTTGAGAAACAACCGAAGGGGATAAACAGAAGCCTAAATAATCTGACATATTTGGGTTATCTACCATTATAGTCCTGGCACTGCTGGATTGCATTGAAGGTAAGCTTTGGCAGGAGGCCCAAAAGAGATGTTTTGGGATGGCAGCCTGGTAAAAAAGGCAGACTTGACTCACGCGTCGCAGAGCTGAGGACAACAGAGACAGAGGAGCCATCCAGGAAGCATCACAGTGTTGGGCAGAGCAAGTCTGTACAAGACCCAGCAAATGCCCAGGAAGGCAGCAAAGGACTTCAGCTCAAGAGAGGCAAACAGACTTTGCATTCTGAGGTTGTGGCACGTTTATGGGCAAGAGTTGGGCTGAAGAAAGATCAGAAAAAAGAAGCAGAGTTTTTGTAATGACAAGACAAAATCTGGCAACAGACTGAACCTGAGAGGGCAAAAAAGGACTCAAAAAGTTAATGTCACACCTGAGCAGCCAAGTGTGTGGTTGATGGACAAGGAGAATGAAAGATGTATCTGTGGAACTCATTTAACACGCAATGCAAGAGACTCCAATCTGTTTACCATGACAATACAATGAATACAGATTACACTTCGCACAAATGATACTACTGAGCGATTCCCAGCACCAACAGCTCTGCCCAAAATTAGTCCTCAAAGGCCCTGCAAAAGACCCAGAGCTGGAGCCCTCCTCACCTGGGGAAGAAGGCTGTTCTAAAGGAGGGGAGCCCCCGAGGAAGCCTGGAAATACCTCTTATTTCAACAGGAGCAGACAGATCCCACCTAGGAAAGTTGATCTGCTGGATCCCACCCAAGGCTTTCTGCAGAATCCTGCACCTTGATCTGTACTCAGAATACGCCACTACAGCGCCCTCTTGGCTGCAGGGAGCCCGGGATGGTGGCTGATCTGGGTCAACCTGATGCATCTACCTGACTGCCTTGCTGATGGAATACCCAGCTCTGGGTCCATCCAGTTATCCTGGCAAAGCTTTACCTCAAAATGATCCCCCAAATGCTTTGATCGAGACTGCTCCAGGGCTCCTGCAAAGTAGCATGCTTCAGAGTTGTAGTAAACCACTCGCACCTTTTCCTATCGACAAATCTCATCATGTAAAAGCAGAGGCCTTCGTGAGCTGTAGCCCACTTCATCCCAGCTCTGGCCATTCAACAAAATCTACCCATGAGGAGAGATGCTGCCAGGCTCCTTGGCTGCTGTAGAGACCCCCACGGCCCTCAGCTGCAGGGCTGTCTCCATGGCTGGTGGGATCGGCTGAGGAGCACAGAACCTCTGGCTCAAAAGGAAGGGGAAGGCAAGCCAGGGAGCTGCCAGCCTTTGAAAAGCAACTCAAATGGATTAAGTTTGGCTTCATAGAAAGCAGGTGAAGTGCCCTGGGAATGGGGGAGGGGGACTTCCCTGCTGCTACCCCTCAAGGAGTATGGTGGTTTTTTAAAAAAGCCACAGCAATTGAACAGGAACCTGGACACAGAGAACACTTGGTGACAGCTTAAAAATAGACTGCAGCAACTGCAGCCTGTAACAACGGCCCTCTCTGTTGCCCCAAAGCACCAGGCTCTCTGGCCTGCCCTCCTACTCCGGGAGCCCCGGGAAGAGGTGAGGACCATCAAGGGGCAAACCCAAACAGGACAGAGGAAAGGCAACAGCAGGACAGCCTGATAAACAGACAGAAAACCTGCTAGGAGCTGCACCAGGAAACCCTGGGCCAGAGCCTCTGGCGTTAAGTCCATCAGAGGAGGGGGTTTGGCGGAGGGGAGGGTCCTCTTTCAAAACTTGGGAAGTTCCCGAGGGAACTGGCTGGACTCTGGAGGAGAAAAACGGGCCTGAGGAAGGCAAGAGTTAGACCTTGATAGCGGAGGGTGGGAGGGAAAGAGAGAGGGAAAGGAAGGAAGATTGAAATGGATAGATGGAAGGAAGGAGTCAATTAACAGAGATTGAAGAGGTAGAGCTACTAGAAGATAAACTCAGGAGTCAATATATGGCTATCTACCTGGTCACACAGGTTATTTACAGGCTGCAAACAAACCTGGCATTCCTCAGATGGGGGGAGGGTTAGACAGCCGCTCTCCTGGAAGAGTGCTGAATTGCCAGGCAGCCCTGATCCACCCACCTACACAGGACACCGACTATGGCGTTGTCTGAAATGATTCCGTTGATCCTTAGTCTGAGCTCTCTCTCTTATTACTTGGATTCTGAGCTTTCTGGTATAAAATGTTTGTAATAAACAGATACGTAATTAGGAATAAAAATGTGTTTTGTTTTTTTCTCAAGGTAGCACAACTATTTTCATCCAGTCTCATTCTCTAAATGCCAACTTGATTTGGGCTACCTGGCAAATACATCCTCGTAACCAAATCGCTGTATTTTGAACCAGGAGGAGCTCCTAAACTTCCAGCTCTTCAAGGCAACCCCCAGTACCCACTGCCATGAGGTGTGTTTGACCACAACGGCCTCTCTCATTACTGAGTGGCCTCTTGTTTTCCTCCTCCTGTCAGATTCAGCACCTGGCTCCCTGCCCTGCCAGAGCCTCAGCGGCTACCTGGGCCCTTTGTTCCTCCTCTCCACGGCGCCTGCCCAGAGGCCATCGCTGTGTCTGTGGAAGATGGGAGAGTTTATTCACATTTACTGGCAGTCTCAGCAAAAGCAGCTGGCATAAGTAAGTGAAGTTCCTGCATACATTTTATCAGCAAAGAAAGCCTGTATGTTCCAAATAAATACTCTAACAGGCTCCAAGAACCTGGTCGGAAAAAAAAAAATCCCTTATTCTCCACTGGGCAGAAGCCCAAAATTCTGCAAGAGAATGAAGGCCATTAGCAGCAACCAAAGAGAAATCAGCCTGCCCGCTATGCTAAGTTTCTTCCCTCTGAAAGCAGCATCACCACCACGAGAGTGGAAGAAAAGAGCCTTTGGTTCCTGACTCAGACAAATGGGGCCCAAGACTGGCAAAGGTCTGGCTGGGTCCCCAACAAGGCCGGTCCGTTGAGGCAGGTCAGTGTCTAGGTGAACTCAAAGAGACAAAGAAGAGCCAACCTCCTGCACTCAAGATCCAACCTGGCCTTGACACTGGAATGTGTACACACACACAATGGGCACAATATTGTTTCGTTTGTTGTTCGACTCTTGCAAATTTTATTACGTGCTCGTCTTGTCTCTCAGTGCAGCGGAACAAACTTGCAGATTAAAAGAGTTGCAAGGGACCTTGAAGGTCTTCTAGTCCAACCCTCTCCTCAAACAGGAAATCCTATATCATTTCAGATAAATGGGTGTCCAGTCTCTTCTTAAAAGCCTCCAGTGATGAAGCACCTACAACTTCTGAAGGCAAGCGGTTCCAATGGTTAATTGTCCTCACTGTCAGGAAAGTTCTAGGCTGGTTTTAGATTGGTTCTCTCTTAGTTTCCATCCATTCCTTCTTGTTCTGCCTTCTGGTAAATAAGTTGACCCCCCCCCCTCCTCTGTGGCAGCCCCTCAAATATTGGAAGACTGCTATCCTGTCTCCCCTGGTCCTTCTCTTCACTAGACCAGCCATGCTCGGTTCCTGCAACCTTTCATCGTATGTTTGAGCCTCCAGTCCCCTAATCATCCTGGTTGCTCTTCTCCGCACTCTTTCTAGAGTCTCAACGTCTTTTCTATAGTGTGGTGACCAAAACTGGATGCAATATTCCAAGTATGGTTTTACCAAGGCATTATAAAGTGATATTAAGATATGACGTGATCATTTGTCTGCAATGGTGTAGGGTCTCCTGCTTGAGGAGGGGGTTGGACTAGAAGACCTCCAAGGTTCCTTCCAACGCTGTCATTCAACTACAGGTCATAGACAGAGGCCTCCGGCCACCCCAAGGACGTATGTGGGGAATGGGAAGGTAGCCCTTCTTTCACCGAGGACGGAATCGCCTGGAATGCGATCCCCTCACTGCCAAAGAAGGGGCTGCTCTTCCCCGTCCATCTTGCCCACCTTGGCCGTGACCAGATGCCGCCCCCCCCCCCAGTCTCCCCCTCGCTCGCCTTTCCTTCCAACGAAAAGGCCCGAAACTCCGCTTCGCACAGCCGCCTTCGCCCTTTCTGGCCAATCCCCTCATCGAAGAAGAAGGTTGGGCCCCTCCAGGTCTCCTTCTCAGGGCCCGAAGGCGATTCGTTGCCATGGCACCAGTGCCCGGGAGAGCCGGGCGAACTCCCGTCCCGGCACCTTCTGCCGCGGAGAGGAGCGAAGCGGCCTCGGGGCCTGCAGGCCCGCCGACCCCGCCGGGCTGCCCCCGGCCCGTCAGCAGCCCAGCCGCCTTAACCAGCCGGACAACCGCGAGAGGCGGCCGAGACCCTCCCTCCCTCCCTCCCTCAGGTGGGGCGGCGCCATCCCGGGGAAGACCTTGGGCGGCAGGTGGGCCACGGGGAGACCCCGGCAGGCTCCC
>JANHJO010004010.1:1476-17447 GCA_032468235.1 Pseudoxyrhopus heterurus | reverse complement strand
TGTGATTTCTGTGGCATATTTAACTATAGTACTGTATTTGTGTGCTTCAAAATCTTAAAAAAACAATAGAGTTCATAAGAGTCTGGAATGGATTGATCGTATTTCCATACAATCCAATGGGAAAATTTGTTTCAGTTCACAACTAACTTGGTCCAGAACCAGAGTTATGGAACCAATTGTGGTCGTGAACCGAGGTTCACTGTAAGGCCATTTCCAAACACTTTAAAGCCCCTCATTCTAAAATGAGGAAAATTATTCACAAGTGGAGAACATTCAAACAGTTACCAATCTTCCAGGAGTGGACATCGCAGCAATTTCCACCCCCCACACCATAAGATCAGACCATGAAATGCTCAGAGAAATTGCAAGAAATCGAAGAGTTACATCTCACACTATATAGGCCTCAGTTATATGTTAAATGTTCAAGTTCATGATAGAACAGTTAGAAAAAGACTGAAGAAGTTTGGTTTGTTTGGAAGGGTTGCCAGGGGAAAGCGTCTTCTCTCTAAAAGGAAAATGAGAGCATGGCTTAGGTGTGCAAAGTTGCATCTGAACAAATCACAATACTTCTGGGACACTATTCTTTGGACAGATGAGACCAAAGTGGAGATGATATGGAGACCAAAGTGGAGACCAAAGTGGAGAACTCAAAGAGGGTGTACTTACTTTTTCACATGACTATATTTGAAATGCAATACTTCAAGGCTGATCATTTGTGCTTCAACACTTTAGACTGACTTGTTGATGAGCCATTTGTTTGATTTCTTGGCTGTCTATAACATTCTCAGAAGTTTTTTAAATTATTATTTTATTTGTTTGTTTTAATTCAATTCATACCCAACTCCAATGGCTTTTGTTTCTGCAACATGAACATCAAAGTTCAACAGAGTCAATACTATTTTGCTTCTTGAAAAACAACATTTGCTTCCATAAAAACTGCTGCAACTTCTAACCTAAGTTGGCATGTTCACATAATATTTATGACCATGTTGCTTAGCATCGGAATTGTCAATCTCAATTACTGTCATTAAGTGAAGACTACCTGTAATGACTGATGCACCACTACATACTAAACATAGTTATCCATTCAGTGTTACTACATTCATGTCAGAAATATCTGTCAAGCTGCTTCCAACACATGCAGTATTCCATGCAGTAACTGGATCACTTAATGCATGGCACTTCCATGAACGGGATCAGATATTGGTTTCTCCATACATGAATTTTCACAAAATTGGAATATGAAAACTGGTATAGAGCAGGGGTGCTTCAGATGATCTAGGATACATATCTGTTATAAATTTATCTGGTCTGGTCTGATGGTGGTTTAGCAGAATGTTTAAAAATTAAAGTCCAATTTTGTACTTGCAATGGCTGCTTGTGCAATCTGAAACTCAATTGATCTGTCTGTTATTAACTTTTAAAACTTGAATCTTCACACTTTTGTCAGGCAAGGAACCATGCTCAAAATAGCTCAGGCCAAAATAAAACCTGATTTAAGCAAAAATCAAGTCAATGAATATAGTTGAGAGTAATGACTACAATTTAATACTTTTTCCTTTTTAGTCATAAAAATACAATTTAATGATAATTTTGGATGAGGCTCTGGAGTATATCCATGGTTTGCATATGCATCTATGGGCTTTATGTTGTGTAGTACACATTAAATATTTAAAAACTGCTTCTAAGCCTGTCTCTTGTCTTAGTTCTGCCTCCTGGATACTTCTTGAGTAGCAATAACTTTAGGCAGTGGCTGCACCTCTTTTCTATGTATGTTTTGACATCCCTTAAGTTCTCCACAGACACAGAACTTGCACCACAATGAAAAAAGTGGGACCTCCATATATATTTTATTTATTAGATTTCAAAAACTGCTCAAGATGGCAAGCACAGCACTCCCTCCTGCTATTTTTCTGTACAGCAACAATCCTGTGGATCAAGTTAAGCTCAATTAGCCCCTTTTCACCAGTAAAATGTTCAATGGTGAGGAACTCCAAGCCAAGTTGTGTTGTTGTTGTTGTTAGTTGCGAAGTCATGTCCGACCCATCATGACCCCATGGACAACGTTCCTCCAGGTCTTCCTGTCCTCTACCATCCCCCGGAGTCCATTTAAGCTCGCACCGACAGATTAAGATACTGCCCAATAAATGATGCTTTGATAGACCAACTGTATATTCTTAATTACTCTTTCAGACTGCTCTCCCTATCCATTGCACTAACAAACTAACATTGAGATTTGATGAAGTAATGAAAAAAAGACATCAACAAGCCAACTCAGGCAGAAAGAAAGGAAACTTGGAGGGATGTAGTTGATCTTAGAGACTAGTTGCAGGACCCAATCTGAGTCAGTGACTGGGACCAGAGGCTTGTTCTTGCAAAGTTTCAGACTCATGCTGGAGCCCAACCTCAGGGAACTTCTCTCTCTCTGTAGTTGATGGCTGGCTATTAAATCTTTGATGGTTGTTTCCTTGCGCTGCTGTGCCTTGGGTTCCTAGGTACCTGGTAAGTTGGTGATAAATCAGCACTTTGTCAGTCCACAGGAGTTCTGATTTACCACCAGCCTACCAAATATTTAGGAACCGAGGATGAAGCACAGAAGGAAACAACAATCAACGATTTAATAGGCGGCCACCAATACCCCGATCAACAATAAAAAGCCACACACAACCAGGCACCACATAAATTCCACAAATAGAACAGCCCAATGCACACATCCTGGATATTAAGAAGTTCCCTGTGGATGGGCTCCAGCATGAGCCCGAAGCTCTGGTCCTGGTGACTGACTCAGATTGGATCCTGCAACATTATCCCGGGACACGTATATTTGCCTTCATTTGTTAGAGACTAGTGGACAAATTCAGGGCTGTGAATAGGAAGGAGAACTAAGAATAATTTGCAAGAGGCATCAAAGTACAATTATTATCTTTGCCAGGACAGACAGGATGGTTGTGTAACAGCTCCAAGGCTGAGAAGCACAAGGCAAAAGGATTGCTTATATCAAGGGAAAGGCAGGAAAAAGAAGCAGAGCAATTAAACCGCTCTGGGTACAAGAAGAATCACTCATTCTATGAGGCAGAGAAGATTTCTATCTGTAAAGGCTGAGCCTGCCTGCCAAGGTCAGAAGAGTTTGGGGCCTGTAGACTAGGGAGAGAGGAAGTGAAACGAAACATGTTAAGAAAACATGTATTAGCCGGCCATGATCATCCAGGAGTCAGCCAAGCATTTGTTAAGTTGGAAGAAGCCAAGAGTCTCAACCTCTAGACATGTTTCTGTTGTCTTTGCAATGCAGTGGGCAATCAGGGGTTGAGGATAAGGCTGCATTCTAGTCTGTAGTCATGTCTGAAACTTTTCTACTAGTCTCGTCTGCAGCAGAATTAAGGGTTAATTATTTGGAGACTGCTGTTTGCTGAGTCTCAGTTAGAAGCCTGATTTATCTAGTTTTATCATGGCAAGGATCCAGATAATTCTGCCAAATTTAGCTGGGATCTGCTAGTTCCAAGGAAATGGTCCCAGAATTTGCTGAATTAGTTCCAGAAATTCCTGACAGGAGTTGAGGACATATACAATCCAGTGAGGATCTGCTGGGATGGTAGAGCTAGATAGTTACAGAAGTGTAATTCAGGCTGAGGTCCAGGTTCTCACAGAATACCAAACTCTGCATAGACACAGGCTTCATACCTCTTAGGAGCCTTTGGTGTAGGTGGCACAGAGAGTGTGTGCAAGCTCTTTGGGGCTGATGGCCGAGCTTGGGAGGCAGGTATTGGCAGCCTGGAAGAGCCAGTCTTAGAATCCACCTCTGGAAACTTCACCGTAGGATATTTGCCTGTTGGTTGTCCTTGGGCAGGAAAGAAAAGTGGGTTACTGACAATATGGGTTCTTGACCTCAAGCAAATTCCAAAACTGTCAAAAACATGGCTGTAGGTTACAGTAAAAAATCTCTGGCAGCTTCCTTGGCTTTGCTCAGATTAGTTGTTGCCCTTGTTTCTAGATTATTTTCTGAAGAAAATTCAAATTATCTTTTGAAGGCAACAGAATTTTTATAAAATGTCTATATAACTCAACATCTATGGCAGCCAGAAAATGGAAAGAATTGGGTTAAGAAATGTAATGAAATCAGATTTTGCTATTATTTTCATAAGCAAAATATCCCATACGCCATTAGAAGGTGCTTCTTTAGAATCTTTTGTCATGTATTTATGATTCAGTATTGGCTAACCTATTATTGTTATTGTTGTTGGCGTACTGGTATCACAAATTCTTGTTGAAGTTCTTTCTTATTAGTTTCATTAGTTGCCTTGGCACTAGTTTGAGGGCTTTTGACCACACTTTGCGAACCCCCATAGTGGCCTGAAAATATTTTATTTCCAGATAATGCTAAAATAATTATTAAGTGCAAATGACCTATCAATCTTTACATAGAATCAATCTAGGATTGGAGTCCCTTTCTGAAATTGATACAGTGTTTACCTTGGTTTATTTTATTTATTTTTGAGATTATTGCCAAACAGCTTTCTCACCAGTCTTTCCTTAAATTCTGCCTCAGAGCTGAAACCTTCTGGCTGACAAGGCCTATTGCCCACTCTCAATTTTCAGGAGTCCTGAGGGATGGATTAATCCCTTCTCATTCCTGTATCACTTCTAATGAATCCCTGCTCCCAAAATTGTGCATGTTTCTCCTACGTCTTGGAGGCGACATATGTTGCTCCCTTTGGAAATAACGCCCTATTTGGAACTAAACCCCAAAAGATGCAGACACCCCAACATGCAGGAAGGTCAGCCAGGAAAGCTGCAAGCACTAAGATCTTGGCAGGTGCTACGTTACCCCCGATGCCCAAGCAGGAAGCTTCTTCCTTCTGAAAACTGGGGTTGCTCAGGCCAGCCTTCGGGTTCCTAGGGACGAGGATGGGGATGTGGGAAGGAGGAGCGGAGCTGTGGTAGCTGGGGACATTGGGCAACTCTTCCACGCCGGCTGAGCAGGAAAGGGAGGCATGCAGATGACGGTGCGGCTTCTTGGGCACCAAGCGAACCAGCTCCACAGCGCGGGTTGGCCTGGACATGGCGGCACTAGGGAGCCAGATGCTTCAGGGCGAGGCTGTGGGGCTGGGAACTGCAAGAAGAAACACAACCGCCCAGTGAGGAGGGTCGACACACTCCACCCTCAGGGAGGCCCTTTCCTGGGCAAGAGGGGAAGGCAGCCTCCCCTGGGAGCCAAAGAAGGCCCAGCCGATGGGAACTCTCCTCAGAGAGTGGGGCCTTGATGCCCACATGTAACTCTGGTCTGAGGCACTTCCCAAACCAAGGAGCCCAACTTCAGCACCAAAACAGCCCTTTCAGAACAGGACCTGCCGTCAAAACTAGCATATGACTCTCTACATAAACCTTTAACTCCCTTCCAAACCATCCCCACCTCTCAGTGCAAAAGAAAACAAGAAAAAAGGCAGAGGCTGAAACTTTGGCCAGTGCAATTTCTGAGGGAGTCACTGGCTTATGACACCCCCTGTAGTCCTCAGAGAGCAACTAATTGAGGGTGGGGGGTATGAGTGGGTTGAAAACATTGCCATGGAACAGTCTTGATTTGTAAGCAAATCTGAAGAATCTGGAGATAAACATTCATTTTTATAGTTGCTTAACCCTGGTTTCCAGGCCTCTCTTTTTTGATTGTGATCAAAAAAGTCAAGATGGCAGCTGCATTGGCCTGATCAGTCTCCCCCCCCGCCCCACCGCTTGTTATGTGCACCAGTTGCACTGGCGGAGGGCATGACATTTTTGACCAACCCCTGCAGGCACCCTGTTAGTTTCTGTGCACCAAATGCTGCCCCTGCACTCCCTGGACGAGAACCCAGTGGCCCACCTGGTGGAATCGTGGGCCTGCAGGGCCGCCCTGCACAGGGAGGGGACAGACTGTCTTGGGCGATGTGTATGGAACCTGCCGGTGCCACCTCCTTTATCTGAAAGCAAACAAACAAACATTATTCTAGAGAACATTAACATGTTCTCTAGATAGCAGGAGTGCCAATTTTTTAACATATACTATAAAGATTTTGGAATCAAATTTTATTCCATTGAATTATTTATCAATGTATAAAACATAATTGATGAATTATTATGCTCTCAATTGGCCCATCAATCAATCAAATATATGCATCCACTACTGGAACTCTACACAGCTTTATTAAACAATGGTAGAATTATTAACAACAACATGTTTAATTGGCTAAATATCACATTACGCTAAACAAGAATGTGGTTTGTCTAGCTTAGCCTTAGCCTGTCTTTATCTCTCTTGGCTATAAACCATGGCTTATGACTTACCTCTATACCAATTCAATAAATCAGGCTTAATGTGATGTACCCTATATCCTTCTGTTTGAACAAAACAAAGTTAGCAGAAGATCCTTCCAGTCTCAATGCTAGAAAGGCACCAACCTTTCCCAAACCCAAACGGTCTGAAGCCAAAGGCTCTGAAGACCATGGACAAAATGCTCTTCAACAATGATTTGGAATATTAATAGTAGTAGTAGCATTCATATATTTCCTGTAATTTCAATTATAGGAAAGCTAAAGAAATATTAAGAAATATTTCCTAACAATAAGAGCAGTTTTATTATTGTGAAACAAATTACTGAGAGGATAAATAAATGAATAAACATAGAAATACATAAATAGACACCAACCTGAATTAAGGGATTTGCAATGTCTCCCCTTGCTTCAACTTTTGCTGAAGTCAGTTGTCTGCCACCATTTGAAGCTTCCCTGGGACAAAACGGAGTCATCAGGATAGGGTGGAAAGTCACAATGGAATCCTACAAGCCGAGGTCCTTTGGATCTGACTGCAGCATTCACACATGTTAGCCAAGACCTTCAAAGGAAGGGCACCGCAACCCAGAACTACCTGAATATCATCGCCAGGGCTTGCTCCTGGCACTGCCATGAAGGTTATTTGCCTGGCTTGCCGAAGTTGCAAACCTAGCGGCCATTCAGGTGAGCTTCCCACTCTGCACAGCATAAAGATGTGGTATAAATCAAACTGATGACTAAAGCAGGGTGGGGGAGACACATTTTGCAGCTGCGCATGGGAAGTTGGAGTGTGCACCAAATGCTCCCCAACCTCTTGGGTTACATCCCGACATAACAAAGAAGCAAGATGGGGTAAGAGGAGGAGGAAGGCCCTGAGGTCTCCTCTCTCCTCTGGGTCCCAGCAGGTGCCTTGCCTATCAGAGTGAAAACTCATAGATGTGGAAGAAGATTCCTTCTGGAGATCTCTAGGCAAAGACCTTCAAAAAAGCATCAGACGAGCTCTGAATATCAGGCCTTCTCACAAGGCATGGAAATTGTGCCTCCCCATCACAAGGCAGGAAGAATCCATTAATCGGAAGGCCTGGTTTACAGAGCGAAAGGTGTGTTGTTTGTAAGAAATTTTTAAAAATGGCCTCCTCTTTCCCACAGAAGGCCATGATCCTTCACTACTTTTCCAGAATCCAGACTTAAGCAAGTACCTTTGACTCATGAGTCTGACATCAAACGAGCCCAGTTGAATTTATAATGGGAAGCATCACAGAAAAAAACAAGCCCAGAACAAGGAGGCAGCAGCTGAAGACGCACCTACTCACCTCTTTGGATCGCATTCCTGCAAGGGCAGACCACTTCATCTCGCCCTTCCATCCACCCTGGGGATTCGCTCCATCCTTCCAAAAGGCTTCCCTGTCTGATGGTGCTACAATAATCCGCAACAGCTTCAGACCCAGAATTTTGCCACTGTTTTAGATGCTGTTGGTTTAACTGCCTGCCCCTTTTCCTCCTTACGTGGGATGTATGTATGTGTTGCTGTGTGGGACCTGTTCCCGTCCACCCGGCCTGCAGCCGAGCAGTGCTTGGGGACCGAAGACCTGCTGTCTCCAGGAGCAGGGCAGTTGCTAGGAAGGAAAGCACTAGGAGGCTCCGATGGTTACTAAGCACCGTGCATCACTGCAAGCCCTCGGAAACGCTAACAGAGGCTCTTTCAGAGAGCACTGCATTTGATGTGGTGCTTTGGCGACTTCCAAAACAAATGCAGGAACAATGCAAGGGGAGGCCTCTGGCACTTCTACTTTTCAGCTACCATGCAACCTGCTGCTATTTTGTGGGAAGTCAAAAGGTTTAGAAAGTATTTAATTTCTATTACTGCAACAAATGCCTGAAGCTGTTCTTTTAGAAACATGATTTGTTTGAGCTCCTGGGAGGCACTGTTATTGCTTGAAGCCAAGGAATATCTTTTTCACATCTGTTTGAGGAAGGGTGATGTGACCTTGAGAAGAAGGGCTGATCTTCTTACCACTAACACTGACTGCAAAGGGGACTTTGGCTCACAGGCACTCAGACAAGATCTACACGGAGATGGGAATAAAAGCAAATTCAGAGGAAATGCAGCCATGGCCAAAACCTTCAGTCTGGGCAAGGGCTTCTTTCCATCACAGGTTCTTCATTTATTTCACTTCTATCCCCTTTGTCTACAGGAGCTGAAGGGCACACATAACGCCCCTGCCCCTATTTTACCCCATGGCAGTTCTCGGGGGAAGGCACTTGGGCTGAGAGGGCCAAAGGAAGGGCCAGATCCTGGACTGGAACCACCCAGTTCCACCCTGGGCTGAGACCGAGGCCCGCCCCAAAGCTGCCCAGGGAGCTTCTGTGCCTGGGGGCTGCCTGGACCCTGGCTGTCCCCACGCCTAGTCCAGCACCTTCACCACAGAAGCAGCCTGGCTATGGGGTCCAGAAGGACTCCCTCAAAGATCCATGGATCCCCATGGTTGGGGAATGGAACCCAAGACTCCCTGCTCTGACTTCAACCCCTTAATCATCATCCCGCTCTGGCTCTCGAACTGAGCAAGGGTCAACCTTTCAAGGTGGGCCAGACGAGGAAACCAAAGTTAGGCAGGCGAAGGCTACCTTTATTACAGAGCTTGCCAGGCTGAATGTGCTCCCACTCCCTTCCTCGCTTTATCTTTGCGGGAGAAGCAGGGACGGTCCTGCCTGCGGTGCTTTCTCAATGACATTTCTGCCACAGATTCCTTTGATCTGACCATTGTCTTGGCAGGGGTTCTTCCCTCTGCCCAAAGTCCCCAGGGAGGAGGACTAGAACCTGGCTCTCCCTGCTCCTGGCCCAGCACCTTCAGCACTAGCCACATGGGTTTCCCCAAGGAAGCACCCAGCTTGGTCCGTTGCTGTTTGGGCCCTTCCTTGAAGGGGCTGCTTGTGGCAGTGGAAGAAGCAAGAAGAGTCCGCAGCTCAGGAAAAATGCTCTGGAGAATCTGGAATTCCACCCAGCCTTTGCTAGGCAGGCACTGTCCAGGCCCCCAGGCCCTCTCTGCCCCCCCTCAGGCAAGGACTTGGCTTCCCATCACCTCCCGTCTGCCCTGAAGGACTGTTCCTTAGTGTCTACCTCCTTCTTTCCTGCTGGCCTCCATAGTGCTTCCTCCCTGGGCTGGGGGGGGAGCCCAGATGACACTCCGGTAGGTAGGACCAGCATCTCACTTCCACCCGGATCTCACCATCATCTTCTGCATCCCTCTCCATGGAAAAGGTACGGGCTGAAAAAGAGAAAGCAAGGCTAAGAGGTGAAGTTGGACTTCACAGAGGCAGGGGGAGAAATGGCTTCTAAAATAGCTTTAGGCATCAGTTTCCACAGACGGGAATGTGGAATACTTGTGGCTCCAGACTGAAGAGCCTGCCTGATTCAGACTCTTCTCTTGCTCATTAAACAACCTAGATGGCATCTGGACTCACACAAGAGTCAGAAGTCACCTGACTGGCTGCATGTCTTTCTCTTGGTTGCCACACTGGCAATTGGCAGGGGACTCTGGCACGAAGGACCTTCAGGTCCCAGTTACAGGAAAGGTTAAGGGTCCTGGCCTGTTCTAGCTAGTTGTTTTTCCTTGGGAACAAATCCCTTGCCTGTCTACAACGCAGCTTCTTCCAGAGACAACAGAAGCTTCCAGTTTCATTCCATCATGAATCTTCTTGGGAAATCGGGGCTCCATCTTGACTTATTTTGCACCTGGATTGGGTTGTTATAAGAGTAGGATGAGAGGAAGCAAACTACTATCAATGGGTCTCTACCGGTGGGACATTTGCCTCAGGTGGGACTCAATAAAGCGCTCTGACAGAGATAACATCAGTATGTTTGTAAATCGAGACATTATTCTGGGAGAAAGTGGCCTTTTTGTTTCAATCATGAGGTCCTTCGATAGAGTGGCAGGATGTAAGATGCAAGATTGAGAACATTGGTATATTGGTGTGCCCCAGACAAAGGGTGGGCTATATGTACAATACACTAAATAGAAAATTAGGATTAATTTGAACAACTGAGATTCAGAATCTGAGATTCAGGCAATGCATGACCTGTGGAAGCCTCCTTCGGCTAGGCTCCCAATCATTACCTCATATAATTAGTTGTAGATTCTTTTCATTAAAAAGGGAAAATAAATGGGAAGATAATATTCTGGAGATCATAGCACCATCTTTTCATCCCTGGGCTCCACAGGTTCTTTGTGGAGATCTTCTGACTATTTATAGAACCTAAAAATGTTGAGTGAGAATGAGCGCTTGCTTGAAAAGGTGTTCACAGTCTAGGAAAAAGAAATAAATAAAAGTAAGTTGCGGTAACTGAGGCCATCTGGTATCCAGAAAGTTGCTGGGAAGCTTGATTTCCAGAACATACATTCTGTGGCCTGGACATGCCCACTGCAGAGGGAACTTGCTCTTTCGTGGGGTAGTGCTCCTCCATCCAGAGAAGCACCGGCAAAGAGCCCAGATGTTCAAACAGCAACTCCCTCTTAATATTTTCATCACCGTAAATAGGCCTGCTGAGCCAAAAGGAAGATATTGTTGCAGGCTCCTATAGTTCCTCCTCAGCGGGGAGCATTCCTGACTCTCAAAGCCTGGCTAGAACTGCACATGCTCCCTGCTGGATGCTCTGCGATGCCCAGCAAGCATCCTGGGAAGCAGTTAAGTTGGAGTTGATTTCACAGGAACACAACCAGCCAAGCATCAAGTTGGTGCCAAATGGGAAATCTTCACACAGATCATAAACTGTTGTCTCTGGTTGCTCCAGGACTGCCCTTTTCAAGGGCCATAATTGGCTGTAGTTGTTTTGGCACTCGGACCCCATGCTCAGCTGGGTCATCTTAGGATGTAGCATGTTGTGCAGATAAGACAGCACAGAGGGCACTGGGCTAAAAGCACGGATTAACCCCAATCTGCAATTAGAAGCCCATGGTGAATCAGACTGCCTTGTTCACTGAGAAACCAGATCTGATCAATTGGGAGGTAGTATCCAAGCCCCAAATGGTTGGTCAGTTCTCCAGGAAAGATGGATGGAGCCATACAAGGCCAAGAGAATAACAGAGTTGGAAGGACCCTGGAGGTCTTCTAGTCTGCACAAGCAGGAGACCCTATACCACTCCAGACAAGTAGCTGTCCAGTCTCTTCTTAAAAGCTTCCAGTGATGGAGCGCCCACAACTTCTGGAAATAAGCCATTCCACTTATTGTTCTCACTATCAGGAGATTTCTCCTTAGTTCTAGGTTGCTTCTGTCCTTGATCAGTTTCCATCCGTTGCTTCTTGGTTTGGCTTCTGATGCTTTGGAAAATAGCTGGCTCTGTAGGAGACCCTCAAATACTGAAACACTGCTATTATGTCGCCCCTAGTCTTTCTTTTCATTAAACTAGACCTATTCAATTCCTGCAACCGTTCTTTGTACATTTTAGCCTCCAGTCCCCTAATCATCTTTGTTGCTTTTCTCTGTACTTTTTCCAGAGTCTGAACATCTTTTTTATATTATGGTGACCAAAACTGGAAGCAGTACTCTAAGTGTGGCCTTACTAAGGCATTACAAAGCAGTACTAACACTTTGTGTCATTTTGTTCCGGCACTCCCTGCTAAAGCCTGCCAGGTGAAAGGCCCGTGACCAGATGAGCACCGTGATCTGATGCCACAAGAGGGAAATTTGATTGGTTTTGGACTGACCGTGTTTGGAGTGACGTGTGATCCCAGCTATTGGGAAACCTGTGGCAATTTAAAGGTTAGCCATTTTATTATGACATAGATTTTTGGGGAGAAGACTCTTCTCAGATTTGGAGATAAGGTCCAGGAAAGTGTTGGGATTTTTTTGTTAAATCCACAGAACCTCCCAGTGCAGGAAGACGACTCACACATGACCCAGTCCTGCTGCAGATGTAGTCCTGACTGAGGGTGGGCTCAAGAAACAGCCCTGACTGGGTCTTGGAGCAGGAGAGGCAAAGAACAGCAGGAGCTTCGAAAAGAGCACCAGCAGCCAAGCATGGAAGGTCTCAGATGGCAACAGGAATGATGGAAGAAACAGCCGGGACTCTGAATGCCAACGGAAAGCCCATCCTCTGGCTCCACCTGGCTCACTCGCTGCTCTGGCCGGATCCTGCTTCTCGGATCACATCTGGAGTCGAAGCAGGCAGTGCACACACGTCTTGACTTCACAACAAGCAGAGTCACTGGAGACTTTGGTAGATACTTCAAGGAGAAGCTCTGCTACTCTCCAGGAATTTGAAACACTTGACATTTGCCTCTGTTGAAGGGACTGCCACTCATGGGAACTTCTGCCATTTCGCTCAATTTATTAGTCCTTAACGATGCTACCAGGCCTTGCTGATTTGGGGCAACCTTTGTAATGTGTCCCTACACTCCAGCTCCCATCCTCCCCAGCGGAATGCCACCTCTGCAGAAAGAGTGGGAGTGTGATCTCTCCCCAGGGAGCGGAGCCCAATGAACCCCCCAAGGGGAGGCTCCTCACCAGCTTCCTTTTTGCCTCACTCTCAGTGGGGCAGTGAGGAAGGAAGAGTCCCAAAATGTTCGCATAGACCCACTTTCACCAGGCATTTGCCCAGCAGGTTCTCCATTCTCTGCCCCCAGGGCCATGCAAAGGATTATGCCTGGGCTGGGAGTGAGAAGTTGAGGACTGCATGCGCAAGACCTGGGGGTGTGCCAGAGCAAACATCAAAGTGAATGCATCCAATTTGCATCTTAATCACATGTAATTAAAGTGAAATACAGTTAATATACTGTATAGGGGTTTTTTTTTGCGTGTCAAATTGAAATGGCCTTTGTGTAGCAACTTCTGGGGGTGTCTTAATCAAGATTTTCAGGGTCTCACAAGGCCCAGGGGTCTATGGAGGTGGGAGATCCCACCATCGTGGCTGGGCCAGGCAGGCTCTGTGGCTGTATCGGGTGCTCTCGCGCCTTGCTACAGATGCTCTCGCCTGCCTGGAAATGATTTGCAACCCATCCTGGCGAGATCAAGCAAACATCAGGATGCCCCTGGACTTTGCATGTTGTGGCAGAAGACTAGGATAAGAAGGGGGGTCAGCTAGATCTTTATATTCCAGTCCTCCAGGGGAAGATACAGTGGAAAGCTCCATCACCACCACCTTGCAGGTGGCCAAGACTACAAATCAGATGAACTGCTTCAATAGAGAAGGTGCAGACAGTAAACCACAATGCACATCCTGGCTTCTTAAATAAGGCTTTGTGGCCATAGACTCTTTTCATTATCCTAAGAAAAGAGAGTAAGAGTTATCTGAGTCCCGTTTCCTGCTAACCTCTTGGTTGGTTGGGGTTCTCTACTTTGCCTAATCACGCTAATTGATTTCCCTCATTTAACCCCAAGGAGAAAAATATTGACAGATCCATGCCAGGTAGGGAAGTGAGTGGTGCAAGATAGGAGTCCTATGGAATCTGCCCTTTGGCTGACTTTGGGGTGCAGAAAAATTGAGGTTAAGTTTGAGGTACTACCAGTGATTTCATTTAATTTTCAGTTAATTTCATTCCATTCAGTTAATTTAGATTTTACTGGATTGAGTGAATGTTCCCCAGAAAGCATCAATTTGATAATTGAGCCTACAGTGTTGTTATGAACACAGCCAACATTGGCATGACAACAGGTGGGGTGCAAGCTTCCGTTATTCCAGAAGAACTACAGCTGATGGGACACAGGAAAAGCGTAGGCACAGCTGTTGGTTTACTGCAAGTCTGGACACATTCAATAGTACGATTTGGAAAAAAAAGAAGATTCAAGCACTAATTAAAACTAATTTCATCTAAGCAAGCCCCTAAATTAGCAGTTCTTGCTATAAACTTTTGAGGCACAGCCAACCCTCAACTTTCAGGGAGAGGCACTAACCCTAATGACCATCAGCTGGAGCCACAGAGTTCCTAAGTTGTCCCTCTGTTCAGTGTGGCTTTAACCAGGGCATGTGACCTGTGGCTAAGAGGAGCTTCAGAGGAGGAATGATCTCAAAGGCCACTGTCCCCAATTCTCCATAGGTTGCATTTTTTATATACTTGTAACCCAGAAAAGCATCTCACATTCAAAATCTGCTATAAGGTTTACTTTATTTTATTTTGGAAAAGAAACCCTCTGAACTCTGGTTTTTCATGATTCTGACTCAATGTACACCCCCAAAGGTCAGGCTGGCTTCACTTGGTTCATGAAAAGAGATCTCCAAAACCATCCATGTCCATTTGTTTCAGGGGTGCTAAGCCCCTTTGCTTGCTGAAACAAAAGGAGAAGGGAGGAAAGTTAGATGACCGTGAACTCCTTGGCCTGCAAGAAGGGCGAGAAGGCTGGCACTTTCCTCACAGGTAAGTGAGCTGTGCTGCTCTTCTGGTGGTTCCACTTGCAGTTGCCAGAGGGATCCGGGGCAGAAAAGCACTGGCCTCTTCTGGGCAACCAAAGAAATGAATGGAATGCCTCAATGGCTCTTGAATTGGTTTAAAAAAGCATAGTTGGTTGTTCCCAACAGTGGCTTTTTAGAGGACTATCTCCCAGGACTAAGTGGGAAATCACTGCCCTTCTGCATGGATCCCTGAGACGGACCCCCATCCACCCGCCCAAACTTCCCTTTCTGAATGGAGGTGGAAAAAGTTGGGACTTGTTGCTTGAGCTTGGTATCTCTCAGAAGAGAACATTCATCCTTGCATGGAATTAAAAAGATGGGGAAACTAAGGGCCAGTTCACAGGTTCACAGTTCATGCCATGGTTTGCCCCACTGGATGGGTTCATGTAATGCCACACTTAGGGTTTAACATGTTGTCTAAACCCCTGCCTGAACCTTGGCTCCATTGGCCTTAAAAATGCTCTGGGTTAAGGAACCATTCTTGCAAAGGATTCCTTGTTCAGATGCATCTAACTGAAACCCGTCAAGTATATTGAACTACACTTTCCACCACCTCCATCAAGCAAGGTCCTATTGTCCATACAGTGGTTGCAGAGACATCTGCAGCACACGAAATCAGACACGGCTGTGAGCCGTGATCTCCACAGCCCTCCTCTCAGGGGCTGCCCTTGCCTATCTGATGCCAGCTGACGGGACCCCTCTTGCAACAGGCTGTGGGCTCCCCATGGGATGGTGCTGCCGCCAGGCGTCTTGAAGGAGCAAGGACTGGGGGCCAGCCATGGCTGCCTAGGAAAACAGCATCAAAGGGAACCAACACCGGACTTACTTTCTTCTTCTCGGCCCTGGACTGTGCTCTTCGTTTGCTGGGGGGGGAGAAAAGCAAGCAGGAAGGCCGTCAGTGGCTGCCCTCTCGTCTCTTTCACGGCCTTGTGAGCCTCCCTGCTCCGACTGAGAGACAAGGACCATCAAGGCAAGAGAAGATTCAGCTTTCTTCCCTGGGGCAGGAAAATCCCCGTGCCCGAGTCTGCGGAAGCCCGTGGGGGTCACCCCGCCCTTCTAGGAGCCGGAAGACGACTGAAGCAGGTGGACCACAAGTGGGACTAAGAGCTGGTGTGTTGCTGGGTGAACACCAACCCTGGCCCTGGCTAAAATCCTTCTGAAAATGGGATTCACCCAGAAAGCCCTTGCAGAGGCTTCTGGGTTTTTGAAAAGACCTTTTCCTTTCCTTTCCTTTCCTTTCCTTTCCTTTCCTTTCCTTTCCTTTCCTTTCCTTTCCTTTCCTTTCCTTTC
>JANHJO010004009.1:69420-86430 GCA_032468235.1 Pseudoxyrhopus heterurus | reverse complement strand
ATTAATCTGTCATTATATTTTGTAAAATAATATTGTAAAGATAAGATATTGCTATCCCTATATTTAATTTACTAAAATTTTAAATCTTATATTTTTGATTGTTTAAGCTAACGACTCTAAGAAGTTTTTTGGCAGAAAGTAAGAATATTAAATCCCTGACAAATTAGAATATTATTTGTGGAAAATACCAGGGTTGGTTTTGGCACAGTTCTGGGAAGGATTAGAATCCTTGAAGGGAAAAAAAATTGTGGTTAAGGTTCAGCTGTATTTGGTAATGTAGCAAAAGAGAAATCTTATTAAATTATGCTGTGTTCTGTTAAGCAAAAGTTAAGGCATTTTCCTCTTCTAGGAACCGCAGTTCAAAAATAAAATCTTGGAAGAAAATGACGTAACCCTTCAATGTGTAGATCAACTTTATGGAGGTAGGTTAGCAATAATAATTGCTTTATCTTAATTACTACACTTGATTATCAGAAATATATGTGCAGTTTTGTCAAACGTGGATGATTTAGATATTTTTAAAATGTAATGTTAATATTTTAATTATGTTTTTAATTAGAAAATGATGCATATTTGTGATAAGTAATAAATGCAAAGTAAAGAAGAAGAGTAAGAAATAAGCAAAACCACATTTGGATTTAAAAGCAAAGTCTAATTAAATCTAATGTACAGCACTGCATTCACTATACATTTCCATTCTTACAAAACCTGCTCCCTTCCATTGTGGACTGTATGGGAGATGAGACTCCTATAGATAATTTGGTTCTAAACCACCCAGAGTTTTAACAGCATTGTGAGATCCTTGAATTGCCTTGGAGAGCAACCTGTGATATACTAGGATGTACAGGTAGTCTTCAACTTAAAACCATTTGTTTAGTGACAGTTTGAAGTTATAATGGCACTGAAAAAAGTAACTGATGACCAGTTTTCACACTTATGATCATTGCAGAGTGCCCATGATCAAGAGACCAAAATTCAAGTACTTGGCAGCTGGAATGTGTTTATGACAGTTGCATTGTTCCCAACTCATCACCATTTATAGCTTTCCCAGCTGGCTTCCAACAAACATAATCAACGGGGAAAGCCAGATTCACTCAACAACCACACAATTCACTTAACGACTGCAGTGATTTGCCTAACTGTAGCAAAAAAAAATGTCATAAAATTGGACACAAGTCATTTAACAACTATCTTGCTTAGCAGTGGAAATTTTGGGCTCCATTGTGATTGTAAGTTGAGGACTACCTGTACTTGGAAAGGAATAACTCATTATCTGCCCTGATATATTTTTGGCCAGGTGGTTTACAGATTATTGTCATTGCCTCCACTGCAAAGACCATACTGCACTAACCCAACCTTGAGGTTATCACTGCATGCATGAGTCAACACAAGAAAAAGATTCTCTGTTCTAGTTAAAATTAAATTGAGCAGTAAATTGTTGCGAAGCACATATTCAAGTATTATTTAAATCTTCAGACATACAAATAAATATTTGAGGGGTAAAGTTTGAGTATTGTTTGTATTTTTAACAAGAATTGCAGAAGGTAAAGAAGGTAAATTACAAGTGGTGATTAGGATAATAGTAGTAGAGTTGCAGAGATAACCACATTAGCAACAGCCCAAGCTACAGATCTACACACTGATTCTCTTAAGCAATGTGTTCTTTCAGGTGTATTTCAGTCATTATGAAACTGTATATACCAGCATTTTAAATTTTTTAATGGTTCTCTAGTCTCTTAAGCAAATTGAAAAAAAAAATTCCTATCTCAGTATGATGGCTATAAACTTAGGAATATTTTTGGGGGCAAGAAGATTTAAGTTTACTGATTTGCTGGATAAATAGTGGTAAGTTACTTACCTGAATAAATGTTAAAACTAACCTATATTTTCTTACAGTTTATGATGAGAAAAAGAAACCTTTAAGTGGTCAACTGAGAAAATACCCAGATACAATAATAATCTACTGCAAAGATCTTAGAGTGTTTCACTTCTGTTTAAGGTATACCAAGGAAGAAGAAGTTAAAAGGGTAATTATGGTCTTACCTATTTCCTTTTTTAAAAAACAAAAACCTTTGGAATATGACTAAACATCCATGAAGAGCACTCATGTTACTACTGAGTTACATTTTTAAAAGGTCCGAAAATGAAATAGGAAAGAAAGTCCTGCCTTGTTGAAGCATCTTTGTCTAGCTGTGGCTTAGCCATGTTTTCAGTTAATCACAAAATACTCAACTATAAACCATTGGTTTACAATCTGCATTCTAAATGAATGGCAAATAAAACCCATTATAGGTTAGCACAGATTTGAATCCACTTTTCGCCTTCATTTGTGAATCCACTTTTGCCTAAAATATTATATATTTCAGTCTAAGGAATAGAGTATATTCTAATTGCTGGATTCCATTTACAAATTAATTGTGCCATGTGAATATTTCTCATTTGATTTAACATACAGTGAAGAAAAATAGGGTACTGTGTGGCACTGATTTCATAACTATTCCTTAATTTGATTTTAGATGAGGAATCTTAACTGTGTATAATATGTTGTGCTTTTAGCTCCTGTGGCTGTTAATAAGGCTTGGGTTTCTGTGTTTGATTTGCTTTGAAACGTATTGCAGTTTTGCAGGTTATGTTGACCTAGTTATACCTGCTTTGGTTGTTATGTTTGCTAAGAATGAAGAGAGAGGTTATGAAGATGCAGGAAATGTATGGCCAAATCATGGAGCTCTGAACATTCTCAATCTTCTCCAAACCTTCATTTCATAAAAATCATTACCCTTATAACTAGAGATAGCATTACAGTAGAAAGCAATTTGGGGTCCTAATCTTCAGCTTCCTCATTCCTCATTCATTCATTCCTTTAATCTGACTTCTAGAACTTTCTGTATATGTTTCCACGTGCTATTGTCCTGACTTCATTGTTAACTCGAACACAATTCTATCTACTGACAAATAACTATGCAGGCCACTTGTGAGATTTGTATCCTTTGTACTACACTATCCTAGACAGCATCTCCTAGTCAGATATTTTAATGCTAATGAGCCATGATGGCACAGTGGTTAGAATGCAGTACTGCAGACTTCTGCTGCTGACTGCTGGCTGCCTGCAATTTGGTAGTTCGAATGTCACCAGGCTCAAGGTTGACTCAGCCTTCCATCCTTCCGAGGTTGGTAAAATGAGGACCCAGATTGTTGGGGGCAATATGCTGACTCCTTAAACTGCATAGAAAGGGCTGTAAAGCACTGTGAAGCGGTATATAAGTCTTAAGTGCTATTGCTATTGCTAATGGGAAGTCCATATACAGCATTTCAATAGAATTGATATTTAGCCTTTTGAGGTATATAGGGTCACTTTAGGAAATTCTTCAGTCTAGAAAAGTTGGAAGGTAGTTGGTTCTTCTAATTAACACGAATGGCTTACAAATATGATGATTTCTTATTCCTTTCTTAGATTGTCAGTGGCATAGTTCATCAAACACAGACCCCCAAGCTATTTAAACGCTTGTTTCTGTTCTCTTATGCATCAGCTGCCCCATATGATTTAGGTAAGCATGCACAATATATCTGCCTTGGTACTTTGATTCTAGGTAATTATCATCTTGACAAACTTTCTTTAAAACAGGCCTGGTCACCAGTCCTGTCCTGTCTAATACTGATGAGAAATAGATTGTATAATAGCTATTCATGTATGATCAAGAGGTGAGCTTCAACAGATTCCTGTAAAAGACTCATCAATATTCTGTATGCAGGAATTTGATTAAAAAATGGCACTGCTATTTCTGTTAAAAATGAAAATATATGCATCCCCTATTAATTATGGTGAGTCTGAAAAATTAGTTTTGTGAAACATCTCGGAATGGTAATTGCTCCTTCTAAGATCAAAATCTACATTAGAATTGGAAAAAAAAAATCCAGTGTGTTTATCCTACTAAAAAGCATCTTTCACAAACTCTTGTCAGCTTTTTGGTTAAGGTGCAAAATCCGTTTGAAAAGTTCAGAATTGTCCGGTCTAAAAAAATTTTTGTATTTTAACAGAGAAAGAGAATCAAGTAGTATGGTTTGATTCTATTAAAGACTGGCGTCAAGAATTGGAGCGGACCAAAGGAAATCTAAAATACAAAGCAGTGAATGCCAATGAAGGCTATAAAGTCTCTAAAAAGTAAGAATTCGTCACTTTTTTAAAATTAACATTGTTGACTGAACAATCCGTAACTCAAACTGGCTTCCATTTTATGTCCCGTGTCCTCCCTGCCCCTCTGCTCAGCATTCGCCTTGCCAACCCTCACCATCTTCCTATCACTGCTGATGAAGCGTGCCCAGCTTGGCTCTATGCTAGGCAGCAGCTGACTGCACCATATCTTTTTCCCAAGGCCGTTTGCCTTTCTCAAAATGCTTCAGGTGGTTTCTGAGGCCTTCTAAATCCACACAGGAAGGCTGTACCTACTGTTGTCTAAATTCCGTGGGCTGTTCTCATGATGCTTCAGAAGGCCTTGGAAGCTTTCCAAAGCATTGTAAGAATAGTGAATGGCTGGCACGGCCTTCTTGCAGGGTGTCAGAAGGCCTCAGAAGCATCACAAGCAGCCTCAGAAAGAAGACCTGGCATAATTCAAGGAGTACCTGTATTATAAATTAAAATATGAGCAAGTAGATATAGCAAGTGATAAAGGTTCATGAAGCTAACCTTGATGGGTAGATGATAGATTCTAAACTCTTGTACAGAAATAAAATACATTTTCTTTAGTTCAAGATTCATGATAACTTTTGCTCCCATTTTTCACCACGTTCAAAGGTTGCTTCTGTTACAGAATAATCCATTAGGATAATAATTACAGGATAATTCGTTAGGTACCCTACTTATGATAGCCACCAGCTCCCTAGCAAAAATGAGGAATATAAAGCTAGATTTCTGTATAATAAAAAGTTTAAACCCAAGAGAATATAAGATGTGGGCTGCAGTCTTCATTGCCACAAGACAATTGACTGTTTGAAATGAATTCAGTCCTTCTGTGCAATAAAAATTCCTAACTAACTGAGCTGTACGGAGAAGCTCCAACTGAGAGATAAGCCTGAATAACTTGCAGATTTTAATTTGTTAAATTTATATTTCTCAGGTTGCCTGCCTATTTTGTTGTTCCAATGTCTATTTCTGAAGAGAGCGTTTTGCAGTATCAAGGAAGAGGAATTCCGGTGAGTATATTTGTTGACAAGTTTGAACAAGGTTTTAGTAAAGATATACACATGTATATTGTATTGCATTGTATTACATATGCATATGAATATGCATACACACACACACACACACACACACACACACACACACACACACACACACACAGATATATATGGCTTCCTTTGTTACTGCTGAATGGGTAACATTAAATGAGTGCAATTTAATAATGTAGTCTTAGCACAGTCAGAGATAAGCAAAACTGAATATTACAGCTTGTCTCATATATTTCTATAACTTGATGTATTGTTTGCTTCTGGGAAGTAGGGTTAATGGATAAATACAGTTAATAGATCAGTTCAAACATTCCTTTGATTTGGATGAGTGGAAATGAACTTTGTACTCCCTTCTTTTTTTTAGGCAAATTAGCCCTTTAAAGATCAGAACCAGGAACCTGATTCAAATTGAGTTTCCAGGTTCAATTTAGCAAACTATAGCTCTGCTTTAGTATTCTACTGATACACGTAGAATCAGCTTTCCTAGTTCTACCCCATTTTGTTCTTCCTAGCATGAGTGTTGCTTACTTCTAGAATATGTTTTGTATTACACTCACTATGGTTCATGCAGCAAAGCTACCAATGTGTGGTAAATAAAGTTTTATTGTTTGGCCTCTTGGTTGCAGAACCTAGCACTGATGTGGACTCAGAGAGTGGGACTGATCCAGGTCACCCAGCTGGCTTCCGTCCCTAAGGAGGACTAGAAATTGGGTTTTCCTGCCCCTAGCCTAATGGCTTAACTGCTACATAGTACTAGCTTTCCTAACTACCCCATTCATTTATATTGATCATATTTGTCTCCCATGCTCTCCCATGAACCAGTGAAACCATCCCATGGTATCTAGCAGCATCATATAAAAGATACCATAAATAAAAACCTGCTAATAATTGTTTAAACATTGAAATGTAATAATTATTTCATTTACAAATAATAAGAAATAAGGAGTAGAAAATCCTCTCCAAAAGGTATAAAACCCAGGCAGCCATCTTCAAATCACACTTGGATATATGTTTTAATTTCTTTTTAGAACAGATTAAGGAAGAGATAATTAGAATTTCTAAAGGGAGTGAAATCTTACAGGCTGATATTGCTAAGAAAATCATCGTTCCAGTTGTTAGCTAAATGGGCTTTCTTCTGGGTTGGCATGCTTAGAAACTCTAGAGATGTTACATGTGTTAGAAGAAAACTGAAAGTGTTGGATGAGTGATATCTTCATTTAGAAACCAGGTATTTTTAATGGAAATAGTTCAATTTGCTAGAGAAAAGCTTATATGCTATATAAACATTTATCTCCATAAAGGCTGATACCATAGGAAGAGAGTCATGCTAGCCTATGATGGCAAAAATCAGGAAGAATCTGGAAGCACCTTTTCCAACCAACACAGTTTATTAAAAGGCATACATTTTTGTGAAATGTGCTCCTTGCATCTAATGCATAGAATACTAGATTTAAATTGGGGTGAGATGAGGGGGGAAAGGGAGGGGAAGATGGGTTGATTATGCAAATGCAGGGTACAAGTATCCTACCAATTAACTGTCTGAAATTGCCCAAAACATTTTGATTTATGCTAGTTCAGCAATTTCTTATTCAATGGTGCTTTTAAAACTCCCCTTTTTCAAAATAAAAAGGATGACAGAAAACTTAGCTGCTGTTACACAGTTATATATTGATTCTTAATGCAAGTAGGAAATCCAGATGGGGTACATGGCTAGATCTAATGGGGAAAGAGCATGGGACCATATTAAGATAATCCAAATTGTTGTTTGAAGGATTATCCAAACTGTTTCATCCACTTTCATATTAAGTGCTCTTCAGGGCACTCAATTTCATGCATGGTGAGTGGAATACTCCTAACTTGTGTGCTGCATGACGCATCTACTACTAACCAAATCACATGTAAATACCTACTGCAGATCTGGTGTTGGTCTTGCCATAATGGCGCTGCTCTCCTCAAGATGTCAACTTTTGCCAAAGAACAAGATGACAACACTTCCCAGCTGCACAAACTATTCTTGGATGGGTAAATAATAGTTCTGTTTCAACGTAGTATATTTGCATTTTCAGTTGCAATAACTCTATGAATACTTAATTCCTAATGGCTAGCTGTCATTTTCTTTCCCATTGATAATATACTAGACATTTGTCCTTTCTATTGATCACTATTCTGGGTGGTCTGGAACTTTTCTGGAAGCAAATATCAAGACAAGCAGTGTGGGGTGTTCCGAATGCTGCAGAAGACTGCTAGACTATTTGTGGAATAACTGAATCAATCTAGTCACAGAAATTTCTCTAGGATTTCCTCTTTCAGGAACTGCAAATTTTGAACAAACCTATAATATATTCCCCGTTACGTTAAATCACAAATTCTTGGGCAGTAGGGAAAGATACAGCACTTTCAGCAATATTTTATGTATAAGTACCGGTATCAATATAATTTAGACCATTTGTTCACTCATCCGGCTAAGAAAAGCAAGTTTGAATCACAATCAGGCTTGAAGTTGCTTTGGGGCTCAGATGAGAAAAGGTATAAAAATCCATGCATTAACACACCCAGTCCTTTAGTTTTATTAATACATTTATCAAACTTATAAAACTCTCCAAAAAGTAATAACACAGTTCAATCAATGGCAGCTGCAAGAAAGATGTCGGAAATGTAACAATAGTTTATATAGCAAATATTTTCTATTAGAAATTCTCTGCTATTCATACAAGCTTAATACTTCAGGAAGGTTTAAATTTCTTCACAATAAGATATACTTTTCTCTCTATAAGAATGCAGAGAAGGAGGTCAGGAAGATTGGCACCCGAAGATTCTTTGTTGTTTTCGGTAAACTTGTATGCTATTTAAAGAATCCCAGAAACAGAAATACAGTATTGTTGTTCTATCCCAGGATTGTATAAAATTAGTGAAATTTGACGATCTCACCACATTTGTCCCAAAAGTTGCTTCCGGTAGTTCGGCCCTTTTGATGCCAAATGATGAAGTCTCCATTTAATGCATTCTACTGTGTTCTGAATGTTGTTAATCTGTTCTATTTAGAATGTATAAAACAATTGATAAGCCTCCATATGAAGCCTTGAAAACCGAAGACCTTTCAAGCAGCCTTCCATCTTTGCAAGAAATCCAAGCTGCATACACTAAATTTAAACAGCTATTTTTAATAGGTATGTAGAAAACATAAGGAAAATAACATTTTACAACTCTACTTCAACTTTGAAACAGAAGGTTTTCTTAGTCTACTGATTGGTATAAACATTCCGTTATTGTATGCCTTTCTATAGTTGACCATTCTTTTGAATTATATTGTTGAAACATTATTTAAACGGAAACAAATCCTATACCCTGACCACTTGGATTGTGCTGATGCAAAAATATATTTGAGAATATAACACAATCATTAATTTCTCTCTGAATATTTGAACTTCATTGACATAAATACATTCTATATTTCATTTGTAAATAGCTAAAATTATTACCTTTGGGTTTTTTTTTTTCAGATAACAGTGCAGAATTCTGGGATACTGATGTAAAATGGTTTTCGCTGTTAGAAAGTACAAATTGGCTAGAAATCATAAGGTAGGTTAACTTCCTAAGTTGGGTTATCTAGACATACTTAGGAAAGCTTAAGTAAACCATCTAGCCTTTAAGATAATACAGGACATGATGCATCCTCAGATTTTAGTAACAACTTCAACAAATTTCATTTTGAGATACTGGCATTTATCCAAGATTCTTGAGCTAACAGCAGGCTACTTCTGCTGACCGCTGCCAGCAGTTTGAATCTCACCCTCTCAAGGTTGACTCAGCCTTTCATCCTTCCGAGGTCAGTAAAATGAGGACCCGGATTGTTGGGGGCAATATGTAAACCGTTTAGAGAGGGCTGTAAAGCACTGTAAAGTGGTATATAAGTCTAAGTGCTATTGCTATCATGATCCCACTTGATTCCAAAACAGAATTATGCTTTTGCATTTCAACTTTCCAGGGATATACAGTATTAAAGCTCTAATTTGTCCATATTCTTCCAGGCGATATCTGAGAAAAACAATAGATATTATTGAATTACTTGAAGTACAGAGCACAAATGTTCTTCTTCAAGGTAAGTTCAAGAAAGCATACTTTCCCCTTTCCAGTCAACTATGTAGATGAAATAAAATATAGTTCCTTAATCTTTTATTCATGAATTGCTTGCCATGTAAATATATTTAAAACAACTTAAACTTGACAGTTTTCTAACCTTGGATGCGTATAACCTCAGACTGAAAATTTATTTGAAGAAGCAGAATAGTTCAAAACATACTGCTGAGTCAATGTTCACTTAATTCCTAAAAAATATTCAGCACATCAGTTTTTCAAATTGTATTATGTAATTTTTGCATGCTGTATACATGAAACACAATCTAACTGTGTTTCAAGTATAGCCTGAAATATCCTTTCTCCCCCCGAATTATTCAGAGGTAAACCAATATACACATTAGCCAAATGGAACTATTTTAGGATGCTTACAAAGGTACTTGAAGATAATTTGCTATGTTTGACTGAAATTTCTAAATTATAAAGCAACCTCCTTGGGGTGTTCGCCACTCAGTTGTTTTGAATTTGAGCAGGCTATAAATCCATATAAATAAATGTTAATTCGATTTCTAAGGAATAACACATGGCATGTAATTTCATATATATATATTTTTAAAGAAACAGGATTTTATTGTGTTAAATGAAAGATATGCAAATCATTTTTACACGTGTATGAATGCTGAACTTGTAGCGATGCATGAATTAAGCTTGTAACAAAATTGTTAACAAGCTAACTTTTTAAAAAAAAAATTGATTGGGTCACTACTTGTCTTGTAGATTATTAACTACATCCACCCACATCTTTTGTGTTTCATTGGATAATGTAAACTATTTTTCCTGCAGGGATGGATGGAGGGATAGATAGATGGATAGACAGACAGACATTAAAAAAAATAATACACAGTAATAGGTGCTTTAAAATTGGCTCCAAATACAAACTAATTTATATAATGCGTAAGCACTATAGAAAGGTAGAGTAAAATTCAAGCAGTTACTTCATCTGGATCAGTTCGTCCCAATTGATATCTGTGTTGTCTGTGTTGCATCTCATTTGCCACCAGTTCATTACTGAATCCAAAATACAAGTTAAAATAAGTAAAAATAAAATACAGGTTTCCCTCAGTTAATGACAACAATTGGAACCAGAATTACCATAGCTACTGTAAGTGGTTTGATCATAAAAGACGATGGCCTATGAACATGCCACTTAATGGCAGTTCTGGCACTACTGATTGCCATCATTAAGCAGATGGCTGTGGGTCATTAAGCAGGGACATCACATGGTCACCATTTGCAACCTCCTTACTAGCTTCCCCACTGCCTTTGCTTGCCAGAAGCTGGCAAAGCAGGCCGCAAATGATGACTATGAGAAGCTTTGATGTAGTTTCCAGCTGGGCACCAGAGGACTGGCCATACGTACCATATGTTCAGAGCCATCACAAGTTTGAACAGTCACTGATTGAATGATCATAACCAAGGACTACCTATAGCTACAAAGGAAAATTGCCTTTTCAGTATTCAGCTTCTTAAAATTCTAATGTCAGTGTAGATCAAACCACTGGAGAGCTTTCATGGCAGTTACATGTTACAGTAACATAAATGTCTATGGAGATTCTCAGTCATCCAGGTCATGATTGTCCCAAAGGTGCTTTTTCAAGAGGCAATTGGACGTTCTGGTTTTTTTCTTTGAAGATGTTCCGCTTCTCATCCAAGAAACTGAAGAAGGAGAGCTGAAGAAGAGCTGAAGAAGCTTCTTGGATGAGAAGAGAAACGTCTTCAAAGAAAAAAACCAGAAAGTCCCGTTGCCTCTTGAAAAAGCACCTTTGACAGTAGCATAAATGCTTGACCAATATACAACTGCAATGGAGTTGAGCAATACCCAATATCGCCTACTGGAAATTATCTTCCAAATAGAAGCGTTATGTCTACTAACCTACTTCTTATACCCAACACAACCTTTAGAAGAATCTCTTGTTAATTACATTCATTCTGGTTATAAGCCATAGGCTGATTGGGTGTAATCCATTCCAGAAATATGCCTGAACCCTGATATAACAGATCTGTTTAACTTGTTTAATCAAAGAGTATCCAAACACCATCTACTCACCCTTTGCTCGCTTGATCAGCTTACCAAATACAAGTAGGCAATTAATTAAAATTATTTGTTGTTCAAGCTTAGATTTTTTCCAGTTTTTTCCCCAGTGGAATTATGACTACTTGTAAGCAAGATCTAACCATGCACTACTATTAGTCTTATTGATGCTGAGTAACTCATCTTTTTCTATTAAGCTATATATTATAAATGAGGGTTAGAGAATTTGCATTCATTTTTACAGAGCATGTCAAGCATTGGCATGCAGGAGTCCTAAACGAGATTCCTTTCTTTATCCCTCAGTTTCAGAATTCATTTACAGTTACATTAATGCACAGTTCTCTACGTCAAGGTCTGCATTTCTGCCAACATCATGTATACCTTTCTGTCAATCACTTGCCTTAAGAACAGCATCAGTGTTTGAATATTGAAAACCACTTTAAAAAGTTGATTGGCATGCCCTCAAAGGGTACTTTTGTTGCTGTTATTCTAATGAAAATTTAAGGTTATATAATCTTTCAATGTTAATTTTTTGCAACTGTCCTATTTCTTTTAGAAAAATTTATATTCAAACATTGAAAATAAATGTCTCATGTCATGTTTTATCCCATTCCTAAAAGAGGATTGAGCCTATTTGTTTGATTCATCTATTTTCCTCAAATGTAATAGAAATAGAATAGTTAGAAAAGAAATGTGTTTAGTCACTCTTGAGGTGTTCAGGTCTATATATACATCTGTACATGACTATAGATTTCTAACTAAGATACACCAAGGAGTTGTCTTATATTTTAAAACATGGCCCTTCTAGCATGTTTCTTGGATTCTGGTTTAACACCTGCATCTGTCCTCTGTCTTATCTCCTTGTTTTCCTTTCAGTGAAGACCCTGTCTTCTGCTGTCCCATTTTTCTCCACCTGTGAGTAGTATGGTTGGCTAGCCTGCAGAGGGCTAGTTTAGATGGGTTGGTGTTTAGCATGTCTGTTAATCTCCAGTCTTGTTACTCAGCACGATCAGAACTGGTACAACAAACTTGCTAAGCTCATTCATAATGCAGTTATGAAATTTGATTTGTTTAATCCTGGCTTGCTCTTTGATCTCTGTTGGCTTGGCTTCTGTGTAGGTCATCATTAAATGAACCATGTCTAGTGTGATGGGTGAACCCAGTTACTGGCTTTGATACTTATAAAGGCCTGCTTTTGGACAATATATTACCTTGCTTTTCCTGGAGTCCTGAAACTTGGTCCTGTATTACATTTTGTACCATATGCTTAACTAATCTGTTGTATAGGTTCTTCCACCGTGTTCATGCTGTCTCATTCTCATATAATAACCAGTAATCTTTTTTGTTTTACCACTGTGAAATATTGCTTCAATGCATGCTGTTTTTGGAATATATTCCTTTGGTTTATATGCTCATAATTGACCGAGAAATGTTGAGTGATATGCAGTATTAGATAAATTGATCAATGCTGTGTTTCTGAGAAAATAATACTATATTATCTAAATCATTTGCTGCTCTCTACTAATTTTGATCTTTATTTGATTTTAATAGAATAGCACATATTCAGGATGTTCAGTAAACGCATTAACAGTGCTAACATCCCACTCAATAGACATTAATGTTTGCCTGAAAGGGACTGTAATAATACAAACACGTCCTTCATTTAAAGTGGCCACAAACACTTTTCTCTCATCTGAAATAGTTCTATTTGTTTCTTTGCTTTTAGAGGAGAATGCTTCTGACCTCTGTTGTGTGATCTCCTGTCTGGTTCAAATTATGATGGATTCATATTGTAGAACAAAGCTGGGATTTCAGAGCCTTATTCAGAAAGAATGGATCATGGGAGGACATGCTTTCTTGGATCGCTGTAACCATCTGCGGCAAAGTGATAAAGAAGAGGTATAACTCAAAGTTCTACAAAGATGTTCTGAGCAAAAATATGTCTAGGAAGGGAAACTGAGAATCATGAAACTGGAAATGGTGGAGCCTCTGCCTCAATACATAGCTTGTCCAAAAATATGTCAGGGGCTCAGGTGAGCTCTTGTTCAGGAGCAAAAATATTTTAGTGAGGGAACAAGAAAGGCAGGCAAGACTTTGTCAGCTTTGATCACACTAAGCTTTTGGCCTTCAGACCACAAAGATGTATAGCACAAGCAGGCAAGCCGTACATGCAATTGATATAAATTAATCTATTCATATAATACTCTCTAACATTTCAATTTTTTTAAAAAAAACTTCAAAAGCTACGAATCGGCCCACAGTTTTGGCTTTAAATATAATAAGTATGAAATCAAATGTCAGGCACACTACTCAGAGTTGTTTTTAATATCAGAAGTTAGGGAAATAGTTGTCTAATACCACTAGATTCAAGGCTGTCTCTGTGACAGGTGATCAAATTGGTGCTTCTTTCTGAATTGCTGGAATCTCCCTTTCCTTCCAAGAAGCGTTATTCTGTGGCTCCAACTTCCATTTCTTTCTCTGGTTGCTTTAACCAGCCAGATTCAGCTAGATCTTAATGCCAGAGCTAGATCACAGAGAACTCTGTCCACTTCCTCAAGATCCAGAGGCTCAGAAACCTCCCAGGTACATCACAATACATCACCTCATCAGATTTCTCCATCTTCAAGTTTAGAGAATGTGAGTGATTATCTGCAAATATTTGGCCAGGCAATCACTGTACTCTGATTGGTTCTTCTTACCCACTCCTTCCCTAACAGGCTCTAGGACATTTAAATAGTATAGCTGAGTGACATTTTGCAGGTGTTGTGTAAAATAATTCTGCTTTACCATAATTATTGCCATAGTGTCAAGCTTATACCCACAACTGATCACACCTACTTCTCCTTCTCTGCTAGTATTGCTTCAGGCATGTCTTCTTCTATTTCCTAGAGCAATTCATAGAACTAAGTAGGATTAATAGGCAGGGAGCAGCCACTCAGCAGCAAACCTCTGCAGTGCTTGGCTTTCTCTATTTTCCAGAATCTAACAAAGTATGCAGTAAAACTAGCCTTTAGATCTTAAGAAAAATCTCCAGGTGTATCTGGATATCTTTTGGTATCAGATTTTTAGGCCATCTAATCAACTCTACTTATCCATTGAGGTTTGTACCTCTGTTGTCACAAGGGAGTGATCCACCAATTACAAACCACTGATGAAACAGGGCCCCAGAACTACATCATGTCTCAGGCCAGATTTAATATGTGGTTGCTTGAGGGGTGGGGCCAGAGAGAACCTGGGTCAAGCCCATGGTTTTCCTGTGGTTGAAACTAATGCAGTACACAAAATCTGGCTGAAAAAATGCAGAAGATTGGCTAATGAGTTACGGGTAAGGGAACCTGAAATAGAAACTGGGACCAGATTTCTAATCTGCCCTTCCCTGAAATGGCTCGCTACTATCTCTGTCCAGAATTAATTATCAGAAGTCAGCTTGAATTTATCAATAACAAGTTCGGGCTAGACTGCCTTCTGTCAGTTTTGATTCAGGAATTTCTTTATCAGAACGTGGGTTTGCTGTGGATTAAATATATCTTGATTTTAGCAAAATATCCATGACATTTTGATTGACAAGCTAATTATGCAGTAGACTGAATGGCATGGCAATTTAGCCATATGCAAAGATGCTCATGTATAGTTTTCCATTAAAATAGATAAGAGTTATTGAGTAGGATCCCACAAGATTAGGCCAGGGTGTTATACTTTGAAATGTTTTTATGATAATTTGGATGAAGAGGTAAAAAAATCTCATCAGATTGGCAAATGATTTAGAATTGGATGGGACAGCTGATATCCTAAAAGTTAGAAATACCATTTAAAATGTAATTGTTTAGAAAAATATGTTACAAAGAAATGGAATTAAATTTAGCACAAATACAGAGCTCTCTTAGATAATAAATCAGATGTAGAAGTAAAGAATCGGGTTCCTTGCCAATAATCTTTGTGAAAAGAAATATTGGAATAGTTCTTGATTGAAAGTTGAATATGGTCAATGCGATGCAAAAAATGTGGTTTTTATGTTATATCACTGGAATTGTAGTTTCCAAATAATGGGGAATAATAGTTCTACTTTGTTTGTCAGTGGTCAGACACGATCTTGACTGGTGTGTCTGGTTTTCAGTGTCACACATAAAAGATTCATAGTAATTAACAGATATGGAAAATCAGTGAAAATGATCAGGAAAGTAGAAAGTAAGAAAGTAAAGGACTTCTAAACACTATAGTCTTCTAGAGTGATTACTGGGTGGATTGTGAAGAATTGTCAGGCCCAGAGAATAAAGAATGACACAGGAAGTCACTTCTAAGAAGAGATGGTCCTTGACTTACAACTACAAATGAGCCCCAAATTTCCATTGCTAAGCAAGGCAGTTGCTAGGTGCCACATTTTGCAACCTTTTTTGCCACAATTGTTAAGCAAATCACTGCAATTGTTAAGTGAATCATAGGGTTGTTAAGTGAATCTGGCTTCTCTCATTGACTTTCCTTGTTGGACGCTGGCTGGGAAGATTGCAAATGGTGATCACATGTCCCTGGGACAGCGCAATTGTCACAAACACACACCAGGTGCCAAGCTGCCAAATTTTGATCATGTGACCCTGGGGATGCTGCAACGGTTATAAATATGAAAACCGGTTGTAAGTCACTTTTTTCAGTCCCCTTGTAAGTACAGCCACTAAACAAATGGTTGTAAGTAGAGGACTACCTGTAGTTTCTTTATTGCTGTTCACCTGTTTACAGAATCTTGCCAGACTAAGGCAATTATCAGCATAACTGTAGAAATACTCTGAATTGCTAGGGAGGGGCCGTTCCAGTCCTTTTCATGCCTACCAGAGATTCCAAGCACTGATGACTCCCTCCTGGGACTTTAGAATACATTCTGCCAGAGGGATATGATAGTATTTTTCATATACCTGAAATGATGTCACATAAATGGAATAATAAATATAAATTACGGAAAGGAAAATTCTTATTAAACGTTAGAGGAACTGCTTTAAACAAAACTCTTCCACCAATTATTCAGGCAAGAGGTGTTAAAACGAAGACTAGGGAGCTCTCAGTTGGAGAATTTGGGTTAGATTGGTCCAAGAGATTGGATTAGATTGGATGGCTTAGTTGGCTGTTTGTAACATTTTCATTCTGAGATTCCAGCTATGCCTACAGGCTTTAAAATATTAAAACCTTTTCCCTAACTTATGCCTCTGACTAAAACTGCAGCTCCTTAATGACTTCAGTGGCAAGAAGTGATAATAGAAAAAATAAGGATAGTTGCACGACTTGCCTTCATGCGAATGCCATGTGGTAAATGCAACTTACTAAAACTTAATAAAAGCAACAGTGGAGGGCAATTATAACTTTTACGAGCATTTTTTCTGTGAGATACTTCAAATGGCATAAAAGCAAATATTTATAAAAAAAATATGTCAGATTTATTATCTTGGCATGCAGTTAAAAATTATTTTAAATACTGTTTTGTAGGGCTAATGAAATGAAGAGGGGAGGGGTGAAATTCATTTGATGGAAAAAGATTCCCCCCCCCCATTTTTTTTTAGTAATGATAGCAATAGCAATAGCACTGTATTTATATACCGCCTATCAGGGCTTGCAACCCTCTCTAAGTGGTTTACAAT
>JANHJO010004008.1:53525-66260 GCA_032468235.1 Pseudoxyrhopus heterurus | reverse complement strand
AAACACCAGGAAGTGTGGAAAAAGGGACAAGAAGCTACAAGTCCAAATCACTCTACAGAGGATGCTGTTTTGTTTTGTTTTGTTCTCCGATCTGAGTTTGGTGCACTTAGAGGAAAAAAATACTCATGCGCGAATGCTGTTTGTTGACTTCAGTTCGGCATTTAATACAATCATTCCTCAACATCTAGTAGACAAACTGGGCCTTTTAGGCTTTAATACTCCTTTGTGCAACTGGAGTCTTGATTTTCTTATTGATAGGGGATTAATATTTCTAACACCATTTTCTTGAGCACAGCTTCTCCTCAAGGCTGTGTCCTAAGTCACCCTGTTGAACCATGACTGTTGTGCTAAGTTTGCCATCAACCACACTGTGAAGTACGTGGATGATACAACAGTCGTGGGCCTTATTCAGGATGACAGTGAGCATGCTTGCCACAAGGAGGTAGAGGGTTTGGTGAACTGGTGTAATAAAAACAGCCTCATTTTAAACTTAGGAAAAACTAAAGAGATCATTGTCAATTTTTGAAAAGACAGGCACAACCACACATGGGTGTAGCTATATATATGTATGTAAATAGCATGTGTATATGTGTTTTATGTAAGGGAACATATATACTTTCTCTTGAGAGCAGGCAATGGACTCTCATTTTTAGTATGTGCCAGTGTGCTCACAATAAAAAATGACAATAAAAGCTATCCTATCCTATCCTATCCTATCCTATCCTATCCTATCCTATCCTATCCTATCCTATCTCATGTTATCTTATCTTTGCTGGTTTTTAACCCTGTTGAAAAGTTTAAAAATGCATGGGAAGAAAAGTCCCTAGAAACCATCATAGGGATGCTGCACTCAAAAACAATCCCACCTAGATTTTTGGCAGCATTCATCCCTAGCTACACCCCGAGTTGAATAGGCATGAAGAGGTGTGTGGATGAGTTTTCAGTTCAGGAAGTAAACAGCGAAAATGGGAACCTGCATTTGTTTCTACTTGATTCTCTATTTTTTTTTTTTAATGGACAGTGAGTAGCATTGAAGAGGTTTTCTGGGATGACATCGGTATGTTTCATCCTGTTCTGCATCTTTTATTTTTCCTCAGCTAGCAGAGAATGGGATAGAATGGACACAGGCAAATCTGAAAGGGACTAGGAATAGACAAGGGCTATCAATCACATGCATCCTTTCCCATCAGGGATTCTAATATAGTGTTTATAAGAGAGGAGCATAGCGCTGAATGTGAAAAGGGGAGGAAAAGGCAGCACAGGAGCAGAGAAATCTAAGCTAAGTTTCAAACACTGACATTCCTGGTGAGCTTTGGGTCAGTCATTCTTTCTTACTCACCTACAAGCCAGGGTTGTTGTGAAGATAAAATTAGGGGCGACACTGAAGGAGACTGCCTTGAGCTTCCTAAAAAGAGGCTCGATCTAAATAAACATAGAATAATAGAGATGAAGTCAGAGATGAAGAAGCTTCCTGGATGAGAAGCGAAATGTCTTCAAAGAAAAACAAGGAAGCCCAGTTGCCTCTTGAAAAAAGCAACTTTGGGACAACCATTGACCTGGATGACTGGGAATCTCCAAAGACATAGAATAATAGAGTTGGAAGGGACCTCAGCCGTCCTATAGTCCAACCCTTTGCTCGAGTAGGAGACCCACAACTTCTGAAGGCAAGTTGTTCCATTAGTTAATTGCTTTCACCATTAGAAAATTTCTCCTTAGTTCTAGGTTGCTTCTCTCCTTGGTTAGTTTTCAACCATTGTTTCTTGTCTTGCCTATTGGTTGTTTGGAAATTAATTTGACCCCCCCCTCAACTTTGTAGAAGCCCCTCAAATATTGGAACACAGCTATCATGTCCGCCCTCCCACCCAAGTCCTTCTTTTCATTAGACTGGACATACCCAATTCCTGTAACCATTCTTTGTACAGAAATGCAATAATTATATTCAAATAAAGGAATGGGCCATTTGACTTGTAGTGTAACAACTGGAACATCCTGGTCCATGAGAAAGGATCACCATTGTTGGTTGTACATGCCATGGGTGCCACAACTGTTCCTAACTGTGAGAACAAATAATCAATGGAGCAGAAGTTGTGGGTGCTCTATTACTAGAAGAGACTAGACAACCATTTGTCCAGAATGGTATAAGGTCTTTTGCTTGAGCAGGGGGTTGGACTACAAGACCTCCAAGGTCCCTTCCAACCCTATTAATCTGTGTTCTTATGCTGTGCTTTGGAAAGAGAATTCAAAGGGACATTGATGAGCATTGAATTCCTGTGGAACAGGAGTGAGTAACTTCAGACCTCTAGACATCACCCAGTTTCATGGAGCCCTCTCTGACCCCAACTGAGAGAGAACAAATAGCAGGCAATGAACCCCCTCCCCCTTGTACCCTGTTCATATGAATCTTTCTTCTATTTGAGCACAGCCATTACTACCAAGTGTCACACAGGAAGTCTCCCCAATGAGTCTTCCTTTGGTTTCAAGTAACCTTCCATGTGTTTTTTATTTGCAGTTGTTTATGTTCCTTGCAAGCCATCTTGCCTTCTTATCCTTGAAAGTCAGGATATGAAGACTAGTCACCATAAATAAAAGCTAATCCTCTGTGGCTATAATGGAAAAACTGTAATAGGCTTGAATGGGGTTAAAGAAACTATAATAATTATTATGATTTATCCAATTTAGACAAATTGGCTCTAAATGATTCGAGGAGGCTTACGTTTCCAAAAGTAGAGAACAATTTTAAAAAGAACAAATCACAAGGGCACAGAAAAAAAAGCTCTATATTGCAGTAAAACAACTTAAGAGGGACTTCACTCTCCACCCCCAAGCCATCCTCTCTGATACTCACTACAAAAAGGAGTTAATAAATAAGAAATCTAAGTGCCAAAGATCTGCATGACGTGGTACAATCCAGTTAGCATTACTCCCCAGTCAACCTCTACAAGTCAGCCCTTAATTTAGTTATTTATTTTTATTTATCAAATGTATTGTCCTCCCATCTTACCACAAGGTAACTCTGCATTTGTACCTGTTTTGGTGAGAATTAGAACTAATGGTCTATTTTCAAATTCCAAATCACTGCATTTTTGAGGGGCATAGTTCTGCAAAGAGTGTGAAGTAAAGCGAAATGTGAAGAGTTTTGATTTTGGCCAACAATAAAATCAGGAACTCTTGCTTCTCTTCTCTTTCCCTATTCATTGCCTCAACTCTTACAATTCCATTTGGAAATCTGACTGTATTTGAAATTTGAAATACAGTTCCTGGTCACCCCATACTCTCCCATCTCCAGCACAGAGAAAAAAGCCTTTAAGAATCACCAAATCCTCAAATTCTACATTAGGAAGGGACTGTTGAGTTCCAAAAAAAATTTCCCCAAGTCTTGCTCCATTAAACCCAAAAAGAAAGTCTCTGGTTTTCTTTCAATATTTGCTTTAAGAATTTTCTGTAATGAGAAATGAATCCTACTCCAATATTTCTTTGGTTTATCACACGTCCACCATAGATGAAAAAACATCCCTTCTTTACATTTACATTTCCAACATTCATTTGAGGTACCTTTGTACATTCTTGACAATTTATCTGGAGTTAAATACCAATGATACATCATCTGTAGAAATTTTCTTTCAAATTATAATTTAATGATGTTATATATGTTGACGGCAGCAAGACTACTCTATGCACAGAAATGGAAGGTCACCTCGATCCCCACAATGGACGAACGGCTACAAAAACTGATGGAGTTAGCAGAGGTGGCTAAATTGACTGCTTTGATCAAAGAAAAAAAAATACAAATTCTTCCATTTCTACTTGGAAACCACTTCTGGACTTTGTGCTTGAGGTGGAAAAAATGAAACTTTGATTTTGGGTTTTACCAATTAGATGGATTTGTTGTTATAGAAATAGCTAGTTTCTATTATTATGAAAAAGTAAAAAGTTGAGGGTAGATGTTAATGCCTTATTTTACTGCACCAAAGGGATCAAAAATCAATGCCTTTTTTATTTTTCTCTTGCTTTCCCCCACTATCCACTTCCCTTTTTCCTTCCCTAATGTTTGCTTTTGTATTCTTTTTGTATGTCATATTATATTATAAATTAATAAAACTATAAAAGTTGAAAAAAAACAAGTAAAAATGAGGAAGGGCCTGGTGATGCTGGTGAGCCCCATGCTCTGCTCAGTGTAAGAATTCAAATTAAAGCATCTTTGACAAATGGCTATCCGGCCTCTGCTTGACTCCAGAAATCCTCCTGTAATGCTTTTTTCCTCTTCCCAATCTTCAAAGCATCCTTCTCGCAGCTCAGTTCTGCCAACAGCCAGCCTGAGCCACAGGAAGCCCTTCGGCCCAGAAACTTACAGCATCTCTAGCAGAAAAGTTTCCCCCTTGCTAAACTCGGTTTAAAAAAAAAAAAAAAATGAATGATTTCCAGAGCACCAGTGTGGGAAATTATATGACGGAAATACTTCCTTATTTATACGGGCAGTAAAAATTAGAACATACATAACAGAACATATTATAATCAGAATATGTAATAGAACATTTAGACCATCGCAGCGAGACGGACAAACAAATTTAATAAATACATATAAATAAATAAACATTGGCGAGCCAGGAGGTGGGGCGGAGATGGATAAATTCTACCTCTCCAAGCCTTTTCCTCATTTTAATCTTGGTCTTTAATCTTCCTCTCCATCCAACTGATGTGGTAGAATCTGGCCCTCCACTCACAATTTTTGGGGAGAATTAGAACCGAAGGATCATTGATCTATATTCAGATATCCTATCACTGCACTTTCTAGGGACACTGCTTTGCAAAGAAGGATGGCTGAAGTGAAGTGAGGTGAATGAAGTGAAGTGAAGCATGAAGGGCTTTTATTTTGGCCTACAATGGAATCAGGAACTCCTTTCTGTTTCCTTTCTCTTTTGCTACTCATTGCCTCAACTCTTATGATTCCTCTACTTATTTGAGGCAGTAGCCAAGGAGTAATGGGGACACAAAATACCTCAATGAGGTGAATAATGTCACTTCTGCTTATGAACAAGATGAACTGTATTGGTTCTGTACTGCGCTGAGGCAAAACATGTCTCACTGTCACCCCATCAAGGCCAAAAAAAGTCCAGAATAGGTATAGGATCTCCTGCCTTGAGCAGACGGGTTGGACTAGAAGATCTCCCAGATCTCTTCCAATCCTATTATTCTATGTTCTAAAATGTTTAACTTCCACAGTGTGAAGCAAATTATAGCCACTGACATCAATCTGGTTGATGTGCCTCAAATAGCAAATGCAACTTTTAATCCATGTCCTTTCGTGTCCACCTTCAGCCAGTAGTTCCACCACGTCATCACACCATATTGATGACACATTCACAGTGACATTGTTTATATGCCACCATTACATATCTCTATTCCAATGCCTGACCCAAATACATAATTTACATCCATTTCCATGCTTGTGTCATCATACTCAGGTTATCAATACTTCCAGTGCCAAACGTATTTATTTATTTTATCCCGCCTTTATTATTTTTACAAATAGCCCAAGGCGGCAGACATATCCAACACCACTGCCTCCTATTTTCCCCACAACAGCCCTGTGAGGTGGGTTTGGCTGAGAGAAAATGATTGGCCCAAGGTCATCCAGCTGGCTTTCGTGGCTAAGGTGGGACCTCAACTCATAGCCTCATGCTTTTTAGCCTAGTACCTTAACCATTAGACCAAACTGGCACATTGGTCTAGTGCAGGGGTTGGCAACCCATGGCTCTGGAGCCACATGTAGCTCTTTCATCCCTCTGCTGCGACTCCCTGTTGCCTGTTGGCTGCACAATTGATAAGGCTTTTGGTTAGGACAGGTAGAGGAAAAAGGATGCCGCGCTAGGGGGAGATTCTATGGCTTCCGGTTAGGACTTCTGTGGCTCTTTGAGTGTTTAAGGTTGCCGACCCCTGTGTTAAGGTACTTGTATGGCCTTCGTATTACTGTGGATCTAGATCTAGCCCACTGTTCCACGTTCTCTAGTTGCTGTCCATCAAAAAATCTCCTTGCAGCAATTATTCTTTGATGTGACAGCACAAAGCTGTTTGGCCACTCGATCCCACCCCGTTTACTCCAATTTCAAATAATAGAATTTTTAAAAAGATTAATTGAAATGGAGACATGTTCTACACTCTTTTTACTCTGGTACTATCAAGTGTTAGCCGGTCTGTAAATATCAGATTATGATCTTTGAAGAGTGTGTGTGTGTGTGTTAAGAAAGGCTGGAGAACTTCTTTCTTATAAAAGAACATTGAGAAAGGAAGGGGGGGGAATCAACCTTTTCTTGCCAAAGAATAAGCAGCATTTGCTAAAAACCCATAATTATCTTTACCATTCAGAGAAAGGCTGAAAGGATGATGCATCAAGACAGATCGCGTGGCCGCATTTCTCGTACTTAAATGGAAGCCGACGAGCTGGATGGCTTTTCCTCCTGTTAGCTGACTATATAAATGGTAAGACATTACATAGTTTGAAATTTAATTAAAGTAATTGACTAAATTGCATTTTGCCATCGTTACTGTCATTAGCTGCCCTGACCCTACTGTCAAAAGGACGTGTATGAGATTATTTCCAAGGATAAATGTTATCAACTGATTTAAATTCATCCTAAGTCTTAGATATGGCAGGCCAGGAGACCCATCCAACACTGTTAGAAAGAAGGATTTTGTACTGGGTTGTATCTGTCACCTGATGCATTCAGCTTTTCAATCTAAAGAACATAAACAAAAGGAGTCTCCTTCTGTGGTCGTAAGAGCCTAGAATATTTGGTTCAAAACCTCATTTTCAATATTCCATGGGTCCTCAGTCAGATCACCAGGGAGTATCACCCAGACATCAGCAAATGTAGAATAAAATACAACGAGCAACAGAGAAAAAAAGCAGCTGAATCGCTTTTGTGAGGGACTGACTATGTCAAGCTCAAGAAATCAGAAAGCCAAGTAGTTCAAATGACTGCAGGTTTATTGCATACTTAACATTCTCTACAAGAATCTGATCTACTAATGGTCAAAGCAAATTGGCAGAAGATAAAAGTCAAAAGAACTCAAGGTGGGCTGAACTTAGATCTCTTGTGGTTGTGAAGGGATTTGAGACTCATGACATGCTTGACCCTCCCTTGGGCTCAGCCTGGTCATCTCTTACAGCCAAGAGGTAGAAATACATAAAACCAAGCAGAAAGGACTTCTGTGATAAATCAACTTTAGCATGCAGGTTGGGCATTGAGTGATAGAAGGATATGATTGATCAAAAGACAGATAGAGCATATTCGTTATAGATACCCATATGTTGTGGCAGAAAAATGAGTCAAATCTCCCTCCTGATAGCTCCATCTGTGATTTGCTCTATTGAAGTAGGAATGGAAAATGATTTGGCCCCCTTTGTGATCTGTATGAGATAAATATGGAGACTTAAAGTGGGTACAGTCAAGAAATATTTTCATCCCATCGAATTCTGCTTTTACTGGCCAAGCGTAAAGATTGACTAAAGACATCCTACAGAGGATAAGAAAGCATTAAAATATAGCTCACCATTTTTCCTTGCCCTGATTTTCAGATGTGGAGAACTATGAAGAATGAAAAAGAACAGTAGTGAATGGGACAGATCCACTGCAGTTCTCAACTTCTAATATGCAATGTGATGAAGCAGAGAAGGGGCAAAATTCATTTTGTGAAGGTCATTTTATATCATGGTCATTGTGTCACATAATGGAGATTTCCAGACCAGCATATCTCCACAGCTTCCATAAAGTTCTTTAATCTGACTTTAAATTTGGATCATTCTTTTATGAATTATCTCAGGGCAAGACTCTATAAATTCTGACCATTCAAAGCCAAGCATACCCCATCAGTTATTTATGGCTTTATTAATTAACATACTCACTACTTTAGTCCTAGTATTTGATGGAATACTGTAAAAGGCTTCCAAGATAAGATTGATGGACTACAGTCTGATGAAACCAGAGAATCAAAGAAAGCCATAGCATTAGAATGAACATTTGCTATCTAGGAATATTTGGAAGCCCGTGATAAAACTCTCTGTCTTATGAAAGTTAAGTCAAACTAGTCAGTGCTTTAGCAGAAGGCCAATTACAAACTCTCTGAGTATGTTCTTGAATTCCTTTGAGGATCAAAAGTGGAGTAAATCAATACTATTACATTGAATTGGAAATTTATTCCGTCCATGAGAAAAAGACAAAAAAGTGAAGAAGCAGAGGGAAAAGGAAAGAATTGTAGGCAGACACAATAATTGTCTTCAAGTATCTGAAGGACTGTCATGTAGAAGACTAGGCAGAATTGTTTAGAGTTGTTCTGGAAGACAGACAAGAAATACGTCTTAAAATTACAAGGAATACACCAGATTTCAGTTAAGACGTTAGGAAAATTTTCATAACAGTATGAGCTATTCAACAATGGAATAGGTTTTTAAACAACAGAATAGAGTAGAAAAATCAAGAGGTGATGGACTTTCCTTTGCTGCAGGTGTTTAACCTGACCTGGATGACTATCTACCACGTTTGCTGAAGTAGCAATGCCTCTACTGTGCAGTTAGCTGGACTAAACAATCTCCAAGATTCCTTTCAACCTTTACATTCTATGATGCATTTTTCAGCTTAGCATCCTAGTAATTTCTCTTTCTCTTTTCCCAATATCCATTGCAAGGAGGCACCAAAGCTTTCACCCGATATCTTCTGAATGCTGGGTTGACATCAGAACTATCACTTACCCATGTTAAATCACACTGTTATCATGGAGATCATACTTATCACCATGATGGTGACATAATGTAGCCTGGTCAGTTGATGGTTAATCTTCATCATCTCACCATTCTACTGTAGAAGGAAACATCAAAGATGGCGGACTTCACAGGACTACACATTTCCATATTTGCAAAGCACATCAAGAAAAGAAAGAAGAAATCAACAAAGTGATATTTAAGCTTTTCATTCCACTTGGCCTGAATTCCAGTTGGACTTTGGGCTACTTTGAGATTTTGAGATCACTTTCCTCCTTTACAAATGGAGGCCAATTCATAGCAGAGCAATCATGCAGGAAAGCATTATCTACTACTGCCGCTCATCCCCCACCCACCCAACTAAAAAGAAAAACCCAATTACAAACATTTGGACTTGCAACAGCTGTTGGCCAATTGGTTGTCTTCAAGCATGGCTTTGCGAAGCCCTGCCACGTACCTCTGAAAGGAACTCGGCTTCTTTTATATGAATTCATCTCATTCGATAAGCTGCTCAGTGAAAGTGAATAATCGTCTAACCACAGAGTGGGCCATCGTTGTGCACAAAGAATCCGGTTCACAGGTGTTCTTTTTTTTTTCTTCTGCTCCCTGCATTCCCACAACAAACAATTCAGGGTCAGCATTTGATACCTTAAATTTTATCAGCCACACACCTGCCTGAAGGAAATGAAGGGAGAAGGAAGGGTGAGCTAGGGGGAGAGAGAGAGACAACACATTTTCTTTGCTTTCTCCCAAGTGCCCAGGAGGCTGTGTAGAATTACATCATTCTCTGTGATGTAATGGAATCTCCCGGCGTGATTATGGATTTCCTTTTCTTTTCCTCTTCTTTAGAAAAGACTTTTTCTCTCACTGTTCAACAACAAGGACAACAGATGAAGTGTGGCAATGAGAAAGCATGCGGAGAAGAGAGGCGGCGGAAGAAGAGAGCCAGAAGATTGGGGGGGGGGACACTTCCCACTTTCCTTTATATTGTGAAAACTTTGGAATAAAAATGCACAATCTGAGATTCAGCACTGAGCTTTGAAATCTCTTGGAAATGCCTTGTGAGGCTGCTCCAAAGCCTTTCACTCAATTGTGACCAGAGAAATGATCAAATGCATGAGGAATAGCTGCATGAACTCTATTTAACTAATCAAATTTATCTTTCATTAAACTTCCATGTAAATGGACACAAATTCAGTTCCAATCCTGGAGTTGCTCTCTTTTTTGTTCTACTCCTGTCTACTGGAAGCAGAATACTTCCTGCATTTTTATGCTATTCAAAAGTCAACTGTGTCCCTCAGTCCAAAAAGAATGCCATTTTTTCCAGCACCCTGATGGAGGGCTTGGAGGCTTGATGTCATACACATGATTGAGATTGGACCAGGTTGTTCCCTTCTCGTTTCAGTCCACTGTTCATTTTATCCTTCCATCCTTTGGTTTTGTCCTTCCAACCTTCCTTCCAGTATCTAAGGGCTACCACAAAGAAGAAGAGGCCAACCTATCTCCAAAGCACCTAAAGGCAGATCAAGAAGCAATGGATGGAAACTAATCAAGGAGAAAAGGAACCTAGAACTCAGGAGAAATAGTTAGAACAATTAATCAGTGAAACTACTTGCCTTCAGAAGTTGTGAGTGCTCCATTAATGAAGGTTTTTAAGAAGAGAGATTGAACAACTATTTGTCTGGAATAGTATAGGGTCTCCAGCTTGAGCAGAGGTTTGCACTAGTGCAGGGTTTGTAACCCTGTTATTCTGTTATCTACAGGTTTCAGGGTTTTCTTGATTGGAGTGATGTTTTGTTCCCTATTTGAGTCTATAGGCTGTCCTTCAATGAGGACCCCAGGCTGTTTTAGCTTATAAAGTGAACAACCTTGAGATGAATGCTCTCACTATCAATCTTGTTCTTTCATACACCTGAGGACCCACACACTTATACACACACTGCAGGTAAGGTTGGTCAGTCCAAGACCATGAGATGAAATAGACAACAGAGACTAAGTTGCCTGTGTTTCCCTAAATTAATCTGCTGCCATTAGCTTTGACAAGACTTGCATTCAACTGATAATCCCTGCTAACCCATTCAGCTTTTTCATACTGAGCGGGACTATCTTTTCTTGCAGGGAGCCAGTATCAATTATACTACTATTAATGAAAATAGTATGGCCCCAGAACTTCAAATGGCATATAGTCTCCCTCAAAGCAAGTTTGACTCAGGATAGCTACATGAAAATATCTAGGTAGTTTTATTGGAAGAACATGAAGTTGGTTTGTTGCTACTTCCTTCCAGGAGGATTTTTTTTTAACTTCCCAAACAAATGTCCATAATACTAGAAGTTTCTGTTGGCATCCCATTCAAGTGCTTATTTTAATTTTTCTTATGCTGTTAACTTTCCCCCCTTCCTTTTTCCTCCCCCCTCCTTTTTTTTTTCAAATGGCCTGTGGTCACTTGATACGACCTGATCTGAAGTACAAATATAAAAAAGAGAAGTGGTGAGAAAGTTAAACATACTTTTATGACAAAGGATGGAAGTTCTAACCAGGCCGGGTTATTAGGAAACACTGTTATTGCTCAATATCACATTCAGTGGAAGCCACCTTATATTAACTTTGGCATTGGATCTTGAAGTTGAATATTGCTTACCTTATCTGGCAGAGGTTCTCCAAATGTCCAGACAGGAACTTTTCCCTGTTCTAGCTTGAAAAAGGATGGATTGAAAACTCTTGTCTACTAAGTATGCATTTTGTAACTGAACAATAGTCTATCCATCCTACCACCAAGCAAGGTTATTGTGATGACAAAAAAAAAATTGTGTATAATAAGCAAGCAACATTAAAAACTCAGTAGGGTGGTGCAATACTTATGATTTAGTTTTGGAAGAGATGTTTTGGAAGTTGTGAGAATGCAAATGCAGCATTTGTCAACAATCCCATCTGTGTCAAGGACAATAGTGCAGCTGAATAGAGATACGGCTATTTCGATGAGTCACAGAAGGTGCTATGCTTTCATTTCTGCATCTTCCAAAGTACCTTTCTGAATTAAATCCAAACAATCCTAAAATATATTAATAAGAGGATATTTTCTAGAGATGCACTGAATTTAAAATAAAAATTGTACTTTAAGACATTTCAGTGGTAGCCTCCTCAAAGGCTCCATTCAAAGCGCTTGATCAAAATGCTTGAGAGCAAAGGTGCACAACTTTTTTTCTAAATCCAGAGCTCCTTCTGGAAGTTTTATGCTGTGCAATTGGCACACTGAAAAGAAGCAGGTAAGTCTGGTCCTGGAAAAATGATTGGATTTCATTGATATTTCCATGCATTGAAAAGTAAATATAGTAATAGGATTATTCTCCAGTCATGCATGTAATATTTCTTCCTTCTGTCATATTGAAAATTTAAATTTGGTAATAACTTTTGGTTTACAGCTTCCCAATGTAGTTTACAGCTCTGGTTGTTTGGTTTAGAAGTACTAATGAGGTCCATCTAAATTTAGAATCATAGAATCCTAGGGCTGGAAGGGACCTTAGAGATCTTCTAGTCCAACCCCCTGCCCAAGGTGGAGACCTCATAGCACCCTGGAAAAATGGTTGTCTAAATCTATTCTTGAAAGCCTTCAGTGATGGGTCACCCACAACCCCAGGAGACAAGCTATTACATTGATTAACCATTCTCATCAATATCTGGAGGTAGCGAGGACTTTGTAGGATGAAACAAGGTTAACTGGAATCCTAGCTTTCTCAAAGGGCCAAGATTGACTGTTTAAAAATATTTTGGGAGAAAGCAACAGCAAGCCACTTCTCCATCATTTGAAAGACTACCATATGGACAAGTCCGTGTAAGTCAGGAGTGTCAAACTCAAGGCCCGAGTCAAACTCAAGGCCCTTGGCCTGCGGTGTGCTTAGATCCAGCCCATGGGGTCAGCCTGGAAACAGCAAAGGACTGGCCAGTGGTGCCTCTGTCAGCGAAAACGAGAATAAAGAGGGAA
>JANHJO010004007.1:51204-61583 GCA_032468235.1 Pseudoxyrhopus heterurus | reverse complement strand
TGTCCATGTGTAGAGTCGTCTCTTGGGTTGTTGGAAAAGAGTGTTTGCTATGACCATCGTATTCTCTTGACAAAATTTATACAGACTTTTAAAATTAATTTTAATTCCAGGAATTAAGGATTAAAGTACAGAATTTTACAAATTGAGATAAGAACCCTCCAGCTCTTCTATATTAGTGAGTTCATTAAGATGGAGTCTTTTTGAAGTGTTTTAGAGTGTTTCATGAGTTTATTAGATAAGTCTGTAACAGAATCCCACATCTGCTATTTTTGGTTCTTTCTTTTTCAACCTCAGTGTAATTTTTTACAATGGGATAGAAATGATGGTATCTTTTATGGTGTTCAGCCAATGTCCTCATTTGCAGTCATCATCAGGGCCCTAAAGGATTCTACATAGCTGTTGCAAGCCATTCATTTTGTGTAAAACTCCCAACTGCCATTGCTTTGAGTTAATGTTATTTTAGGAAGGAACAATTATTGTGAGACGTGGAATGGAAGAGAGGCTGCCTAATGCTTGTCCTATTACTTTTCAACTTTTCAATATGGGTGCCTGTTATAGCCAAACAACATCCAGTGAGTAATGATGTCATTGCTCAAATGATGTGAATCATTTTATATTTGTCAGTGTCGCAGTGATACACATTACATTGCTTGTGTCATTTGTACAATGTCCCCAGGGGATGTCCAAACTCTTAAATGGGGAAAAAACTTTCCATTGCAAATATAACTGAAACATAATGGAAGAACATTAGCACAAAACTGGCAGGCAAGAAAAGAATTAGAATTAACTGGTGAAAATAGGAATATTGAACACTTATTGTTAAGTTCCTTTCCAAATTATTTTGCCAAACAGGAGCATTTGACATTTTAATACATATAATGATATATAATATATACACTGGCTGTAATATAAATTTTGGGCAAGGTTTTCTCACAATTCTATAAAAACCACTTAATTCAAAGTTAATTTACTTCATCAGACTTGTTTCCAGATAAGTGTATATAGGATTACCATCTAGATATGAATTTGGGAATAGCTTTCATCATTGCTGAAGCTCCTGTTCTATTATTAGCCTTTCTGAAATAGACTCCAGAAATCCAATTACTTATTGTACTTCATTACAAAGAATACAGTTCTGTTTCATTTTATTTATATCTGATTCTAAAAATCTGGGGTTTGAAAGTTTCTATATCTCATTATTCTATACAATGCATTCTTTCTATAAGTTAATACCTATTGATTATCTCAGATTGTGTGGGAGAAGCCAGTATTGATAGTATTTTATAACCCCCTTCCTCAATTTATTTCAAGATTCTCTATTTAAATGCTCTGTCACACAAATTAATTATCTCTGGAAGTGCATTCTATCATCCCTGACTGCTCTATATTAGTGTTCCTCTGCAATTTCTGTCAAACACAATTTCCCTAGATATTCAGAAAGCTGGATGCCCTGATGTTTTCCATCTAGATTTTTTATGACTTTGTTAAATCAGAAATGTAGTATTGTAGTATGAAATATAACCCCCCTCCCAGATAAGATTTTGCTAACTGTGCATATGCATACATATACTGTAGATAGGAAATGACCTCATACTGAGAAATGGATGGTTCTTAACCTCATCCTTAGGAGAGCAATTAAGATTTGATTCTTCCAACAGGCTTTGGAGGCTCTGCCTCATGCTTCACATTTTGTTTTTGCTTCACAAATAAACTCAAGGGGAAGATTTGAGGTACCACTAGGCGTTTTTCTGCCATCAGTTTCTGTGTTGCTGTATGTTGCTAAATTTTCATGTGAATTGTCATCTTAATCTATTGCATTAGGGAATTTACTGTAAATTACCTCCTTATATTATTTTAGTAAACTATCCAGTATTTTTTTTAATCATTTAGAGCAGGCCTGTCAAACTGGCAGCCCATGGGCTGGATAAGTCATATGCAGGCCATGCCAACACTGGCTCCACAAAGGCAAAAAACGTCACGATACATCGTGATCAGGTCCACGATGCAATTGAGTTTGAGACCCATGATTTAAAGGTATATATACATTGGGAAGTAAAATAAATGAATGAATGAATCAATTAATCAATAAGTAAATACATAAATAAATGTGCAAAAAAAGGCAAACTAAAACTGAATTCGCTAGAGAAGTCAGCCTTATTTGAGCAGACCTTTAAGATGATGTCCTCTCTCTATATCAAACTTTGAATACTGTCATTGCAAGCCAACAGTGCCAAAGATTTAAGAGTGGAGAAACTGATAGATTTTTCTTATTTCTATAGTGGATATTGTTTGGCTTTTATGATGGTAGAAGAGATTCTAGTGTAATTTGTTTTGCAATTGATTAGAGACAGATGCCATAGATGGGTAGAGAGCCAGTTTAATATCATATAATAGTTAAGATTTTATGTGAGCATTGAGTGGAGGAAGTAATAATTCAATAAGAAGTCCAATCAGCATCATGCTGTTGTAGTTGGATGGATAAATCCCATTTCTCAAGCTGAAACTGAGACAAAATTTCTGCAGTCTGAACATTGGGCTCTTGAGCTGAAATTAGAAGGCCTGAAAATCCATTGCAAGTTTCCAGCCCTTAACATCCCACCACTACTCCCACCACTGTCTAATACAGGGGTGTCAAACTCGCAGCCCACAGCTGGATGTGTCATGTGCTGGCCCCGCCCCTGCCCGCTTTAGTGAAGGGAAAAAAAATCCAGATACATCACGTGACGCTGCTGTGATGATGCAAGTTTGACACCCTTGGTCTAATATTACTGCAATCTTCCCCTCTACTGTATATTATCCTCCACCTAAACCCTTCCTATTAACACCACCTTTGGGGCATCCAAATAACATAATTATCTACAGTCAGGGAATCTACAATCAACAACAGTCACTCATTTCCTAATCCCTACCTAATTCTATAATTAGCATCAATAGTATCTGACACTATTCTCTACACCCCAATAATTTAACCCAATTTTCAGCTGGGCTAAAAGACTGAGGGCTTCTACCCCCTCTCATTTGGGAGAGGCAGCCATCCATATCCAAGGCCTTTTGGGGGCCATTGTAGGGATCATATCTGGCTCTATAGGCAATGGTCTGAGTTGTATCTATGTAGGTACCCCAGAGTTCAGAAAAAAAACAGTTTAAGCCAAATAGTTTCCATCTTCAACTTCAACTTTAGCATTCCATTCTTGTTTAGGTTTGAATGACTCTGGTAGTGAATAATCAGCAGATAGACTAACTGCTTGCTGGCTTTTCATTTAATTTCCCACTAACTTTGTACTGATTTCCAACCTAGTCCACATGAATTGCAGTGTCCCTGGTGCGATCCAGGGTCATGTCTGTTAGTAGGCATTGTTGCATTACTTCTGCAAGCATCAAAAAGTATCAGTTTCTCAGCATCATATAGACAGTTCAATTTACTTCAGTGAGTCAATGTACTACAGACACTCCATGCTCATGTTCTATTCTTCCACATTGCTACAACCATTGCAAGATTTTTCTTCTCCATTTTCTAGCAAAGCTTTGTTTTCCATTCCACTCACAAGTTTCATAATCCCCACTCCCAACAAAACTAATTATGAGCCCCAGTATATCCACATCTAGCTTTCTAGCAGTAAAATAAACACAAACTAATAACTTAAAAATTCTAATCAGCACTTTACTTACTCACCTAAAACAGCTCCCTCTCCACCAATTTGTATTTCTTTCTTTACAGTCACTTAAACTAATTTATGTTAGGATCTAAGCTTTAATGTCTGGAATATTTGTTTGATTGAAGAGTAACTGAGTGGTTTGGCTCTCTCATTAACATATAAACTGAGCCCATAAATCTCCCTAAGCTACAGTATTTTTTTTAATTGAATAGGTCATAATTGGCTTACAACCTAAGCCAAAAATCATGGTTTATGTACCACAATGGTTCACCCACCCATTAAACCAAAATCAAAGGCAGACATCACATTATGGTTTGGCACAAGCAGGGATAAAAGGACATACTTTATAAGATTATCACTTTATTCATCAGAAGTGTTTCTAAGGCAGATCTTGAATATTAATTTGCTATCTCTCTTCTTCAAGATATGAGAGTTTGCAAACACACTGTTGGAAGAAATATCCATCTGGTTCAGTTCCAAGCTGGGAGCAAGTCACTGGGAACACGGAGGCTGATTGGAAAGATGGTTTATTGATGAAGTAGAATCACATGTGATTCTGGGCAGCTGACAAAATGGAGTTGAAAGTGGAGGGTTTTTATATCTTCTTTGGGCTTTGTATTTGAGCTTCCTGTTCCTGTACAAGAATATGTATTCTATTGGCTATTGGGTTCATGTAAGGGTCATATCTGGCTCTATAGGCAAAAAAGTAAATGCAAATCTTAGAGGTTTCTCTGAGCTAATTTGGTTGAAGTTTGGACTGCTCTGGGGGTTATGCAATGAAGGGGCTTGTGTTGTGAAAGGGAGTTGGGCAATTCCTATTGTGTCTAATGACTTTCATCCTGTTTTGGATCTTGGGTGAGGGGCTGCTTCTAATCCTACCATTCTGCCTTTGTTTCAAAATATCCTGTCTCGAATGGATTACCAAATCTGCATTTCTAAAAGCTGCCTCCTCAGTTTCTGCTTGAAGGGCAGAGAGACAGCAGCTGCTTCTTGCCTCTAAAAACATGTTTCTTCATTTCTCATTAAGGGAAATATAATATTCTGCCTTTTTTAATATTTCCCAAAATATTTCATTCTTCTGGGGAGTAGGTGCTGACTTTCTACACTGCTTCAGGGGTTATGAGATATGGGATATGCATGTAAAAGTGGGGATATGTTAGTTAATCAAATTTTACTTCATTCAAAGACAAAGAAAAAATAATAATTGTTTAAAAGTAAAAGAGGAGGGCCAAACATAAAACACAAGACAAAAGAATAATATTAGATATTAGATATGTAGTAATACAAATGTAGTCATTTATTTATTCATTGTCCTATCCTAAAAGCACACTTTGCAACCAAATAAGAAATACAGTATCATTACTCAGGATGTTAAAGAGCTACAGAGCAGTGCTGCAGATTGTCCAGTTTTGCTGCCCTTTCTCTGATAGAACAGCTTTCATTAACCAAACAAGCTAATCGCTAGCTTAATATTGTGCTAAGTCATGATTTTCTTTAACCAGAGCTTTTGTGTTTTAGAAAGCTACTGTATTCTGTTAAGCTATAAATCAGGGGTGTCAAACTGGCAGCCTGTGGGCCGGATGCATCATGCGCAGGCCACACCCACCCCAGCTCCACGAATGGGAAAAACATCATGAAATGTCACATGACGGCAACATCATGCAGTGAGTTTGATACCCGTGCTATAAATCATGGTTGATATACCCAAAATGAGTGGGTATGTACTTTACACTATGTAAAATCAGGTAACTAAGATTATGTTTTAGCCTACAGTTTCATAAAATAGGACCCATTGGAATTAGGGCTCTTTTGGTGCTCTAAATTGTTATTTTTGTGTGTGTGTGTGCCTTTGATTCCAGGTGACCGCCTGGACAAGTCCCTGAAGTGTTCCTGGCAAGATTTTCACAAGTGCTTTGCAATTGCCTCTTTTCTAGAGGTGAGAGAGAGTGACTGACCCAAGATCATCCAGCTGGCCTTAAGGTGAGACTAGAACTCAGTTTCCTGATTTCTAGCCTGGTTCCTTAGAAACCAGTACACAAACTAACTTTCCTAAACAGCAAAGTTAAAAAAGTGGCTGAAATCTTGCACATACTTTCATAAGGTTATTGGAATTATTTGCAGAATTTTTAGAGGTCATTTAAGGGGTTATTGAAGGCTTGAAAGGTTACTAATTCTCCTCAGTTGGAAGATCTGTGTACCAGGCCAGTGAATGGGTGTTTTTGTTTTTGTATTTTGTTTTAAATTGACCAGGAATATAAATACGGTAGTTCCTCTTTCCATGAGTATGCATTCTTCTCTCTCTCTACCACTAGATGTCCTGAAAGCTCTTTGACTCTGTGATGTTCTGATGATGCATCCTGTTGCTTGACACAAAGACCCTGCTGTGTGTGAAAGGATCCTGGCTGCTGGGGCTTAGTTTTAGGATTATAACTAATATTTATTGTATGGATGTATTCAATTTCAAAAGCTGAAAGGAAACTGCTATGATAATAGGGAACTTACCGATTATGGGAGATCTGCATCAAAAGAGGGAAAGATAGTTGCTCAGGGCTATGCAGATAGAAGCAACAAAATTAATATTACAAAGATGAAAAGTGTATGATTACTTGGAATGATAGACGGGTTTCATAATATCAATGAGAGGCTTATCAAATTCATGAAAACATTCTTCAGGCTGCAAATTGATTAGAAGCTAGTCAACATTGGGAGAAGTAGGTTCTGGTTCTGAAGGATGTACTAGCACAGGGGTGTTAAGCTCATGTCGTCACATATCGTGAGGTGTCAGGACTTTTTTCCTCTTTGCTAAACTGGGCATGGGCATGGCCAACCCATGACACATCCAGCCCATGGGCCGGGAGCTTGACAGCCCTGTACTAACATGTACCTATAGAAACCATTTAATCCAATCTGGGGGGGGGGGGAACCGGGGCTAGATCATTAGATTTATAATTGGCTCAGTGACCCTGTACAAAAGGGATGGAGACTTTGATAACCATGTTGGTAATTTGCACCCATGGGGAACTTATTCTGGGGGAAATGAGCATAATTTCTTTGCAGAACCTGTGCCCCTATATGGTCTCCCCCATCACTTCATATCTCTGGAATGCTGAGATGGACCTTCTCTATCTTTACTCAGGGATACAGACATGGCACATAATCAATCAATATCAATGAACCAATCCATCACAGTCCTGTTTCCCATTCTTCTATCAGTACTTGGGTGTGTTTCTATATTAGAGTTATGTGTACTCACTGCAACGATTAAAATATCATCATTTTTTTCTTTTCCCAGACTGATGTGAAAACCTGAAAAATGTTGGATTACTTTAATGACTAGCAAAGAGGTGATGATTTTGCTGTCATGCAAAATATGAAGAAGTTTTTTCAAATCATTTTCAAAGTACACCCAGCACTATTGTGCATACTTCATGTACCTCAGATAATAAACTTTTGTTAGTTTTTCATAAGGAGGAAATCACGAGACCTACGATTTAGTGACTTATTTTGCAAATAATAAAATATTAATATTACAGTATTACTTAATACTCATATTTCAAACATAGAAATGCTTTCTGAACTATAAAGAATTATTCTAGGCAAAGTGACGGTATTAATATCCAGGCAAGCTATCTTACATTTGAAACCAACTGTTTGGTATTTAAAAAACAACTCATGGTGACTAAAATTTAAAAATCTTTACATCCCATTTAACAATAAAGTAAAACTTTGATTTCATGGAAGCCCATTGAAAAGAATTCAGATGAAACAGAGTCTGGATATTCTGAATTAATACAAAGTCTGCTAAATTAAGACTTCATTTCTGTAAAAGTAATGGGGAAAATTAAGTCAGGGCGGATACTCTGGCAGAAACATTGGCAGCCTTAGTGGGAAGATGGATGAGGAAAAGGCTGGTGGGAACATTGTTTGGAAGCTCATGGTAGAGGAAACCAATAAAATATGGTATGCAATGACTTTGGTAGCAACATGGTAGTAAAGCCAAGGGACATTTTAGAAATAAAAGGACCATCAGATTTTTAGCATATGTCTAGGAGGCCATCAATATGGCAGTTCAATGCTATCAGCCGTGACTTCAGAAAACAACCTACAACAGCAGGGGAGGATAAGGCCGTGTAGCTATAGTGCTGGCTTGACAGAACCAGAAGAGTTGATATATAGTGTTGATATATGTGCATTTTTATGCATTCAGATGAAACAATCCTCCAGGTTTAATCAGCAACTTTTCCAATGAACTGCTTGTCTACTTTTCCACTGCTTAGTGGCAATAACACTTAGGCGTATGTACCACTCCATAATGTTTTAGCGCACGCTTTGAGCAGTTTACAGTGTTAGCAAATTGCCCCCAACAATCTGGATCCTCATTTTACTGACCTCAGAAGAATGGAACACTGAGTCAACCTTGAGTGGGTCAGGAACGAATTCCTGGCTGTGGGCAGAGTTAGCCTGCAATACTGCGTTCTAATCACTGTGATTTTTAAAACTGAATTGATGCTACATGGACATCTTTTAGAAGGGGGTTCAAAACAGTAACTTTCATTTATGTCTCTGGTGTGTGCAGATTGATATGATTGTAAAGTACCCTCCCACACTACCAAACCTATGAGATGCCCCCCCACCACCACATGTGAACTGCTTAAAATGCCTTTGTAAGAAAACATTCACAGCAAACTGAATTGACCCTGAGTGGTGACAGAAGACTCAACCACGAACCAATAAATCAAATTGCCTCTATTCACCTACCATACCTCAGAGATAGTAGAACAAGCATGCTGATCTAGTAGGAAGGGACGGATAAAAATAAGATCATAAGGACATCATGTTGTAGCTTCTACTGTGTCTGCCTTTTTCCTTTATCTTGGCTTTGCAATGTAATAGGCCAAAAGATATATGAGTACACCAAGAGTGACAGGTATATTGGGGAGCAGCAATGTGGGAAGATGTTGGAAGCAGATGATCACTTTAGTCATAATGGCAAAGGCATTATTTGTTACTGCATGGGGGAGAAGCCAGTGGTAAATCTCTGCTGCATTTTACCTGGAAAACTACAGGGATAGGCAATATAAAGTGACTGGTGACATAGTGCAAGATGATGACTGGGATGTCACTCAATGTGTTACTGAGGAAGAAGGGAGGATCTTTCAGAGTACTACTGGTATCTATAACATGGATAGATCAAAGCCTTCGGGATATTTAATTGCTGATGTTACCATTCAGAAAAAGAGAATCTGTAGCTTCAAATAGAGAATTCAAATGGAAACCTAGAATATGAGAAGCATGAACATGGGAAGGCTTAGCAGAGTGAAAGTTGAAATGGATGAAATGAATCCATTAAACATTGACAAGCTAGTGAAAAGAAATGAACTATAACTAGATACTTTCAATCAGAGGATCATACCATTACCATTCAGGACATGAAAACCATGGTATTGTTTTCATAGATAGTAAGAATACAGTAAAAACAGTATTTGGGTACTATTATTCTTGTCACTAAGCCACTGGGTAAACAACATCAATTTGACTCCATGGACAATCCTTCTGTATGATGATAATATGGGTTTATATTCCAACTATGGATCCAGAAAAAAATGAAAAGTTTTATGATCAAATTCAATTTGAAATTGACAGAATATGCAAACAAGATGTGTTATTTGGGGTGGGACACTGGAATTTCTTTTTTCTTTTTTAAATTTTATTTTTAAATATACATCAATATCATTATATGAACAGTGAGGTATCTGACTATCATTCATCTAAGTACAAATAATAATAGCAATATTAATAATATTTGTTACATTAATCATACTTAAGTAGTTATAGTGTTATTATACACATATCTAAGTGTGTTCCTTTGTTTAGTTATTCAGTATTTTTATGCACCATTCTAATAACAATCACAATATTATTTAAACGTACATAATAATACCAATTTCAACATCTAATCTTTATGATTCAACAATTAGAACAAATGAATGTCAGAGAAATTTTTTTAGGAACAATTAGGACAATTTACTCGGAACAAACAGCCAAAATATTAATAAATGGGGAAGAGATGGAGAAGATTAAGATCGAAAAGGGCACAAGGCAAGGATGCCCCCTGACTCCACTTTTATTTATTTTGACATTGGAGATTTTGTTGAGACAGGTGAGGCAAGATCCTGAGATAAAAGGATTAAAGATTAAAAATGAACATTATAAACTCCAAGCTTTTGTTGATGATAGACCCCCTAGAATCAGGACCGAAATTGCTGTGGAAGATTGAAGAATTTGGCAAAGTGGCAGGGTTGAAAATAAATAGGGATAAAACTAAAATACTAACAAAGAATATCCGATTAAACGGAAGATAGAGTTAGGGGGGAAAATGAATATTTCGACTACAAATAAAATAAAACACCTGGGGATATGGCTAACAGTGAAATGTCCGTCTCTTAAAGAAGATAACTATAATAAACTGCTTCAACAGATAAAAACAAGATTTAGATAGATGGAAAAATCTGCAGCTATCATTAATTGGTAGAATCGCTGCAATTAAAATGAACATTCTCCCCAAACTGTTGTTCCTGTTTCAAATCATACCGATTTTGACAAAAAAAATTTTTTTTAAAGAATTAGATAGCTTAATATCCAAATTTATTTGGCAGGGAAAAAACCCAGAAAAAAAATGAAGATTATGCAGGATGCCAAAGAAAGGGGAGGCTTTGGCGTACC
>JANHJO010004007.1:34938-47300 GCA_032468235.1 Pseudoxyrhopus heterurus | reverse complement strand
ATTCTATTCTATTCTATTCTATTCTATTCTATTCTATTCTATTCTATTCTATTCTATTCTATTCTATTCTAGAAGTGGAATCTTACAACACCCCCCCTGGCAAATAGGAAGAATCATTTTCTCTTCATTGTTGCCAACCAGCTAAGAATTTAAACAATACCTATTCTCACACTATTTATGTTCCATTGTGCAAGAGTTAGAACATTTGTCAGACTGAGAGCACCTTGATTGATTGAATAATTTTGTTCTATTACACTACAATTTGTGTAATTAAATTAAACTCTCAATAAAAACCATTATTTTCTAATTCTCCCTAAGATTCCTTTGGTGCCATTATTCCATCTACAATATGGCTTTTGGAAACAACAAAATTAGCCACACTTTCCTAAGGCAGCTGTTCTTGCTTTCTTTGTTCGTGTTTGGCTGATTTTCTTGGAATTGTTTATAGTAAACGTTGTGAATTGTAAACTATATTTCCAATTGCATGGTAGATATTACAACATAGAAGACCAAATGTCAGACTCAGATGGAAAAATATGAATCAAGCATTATAGTTAGAAGGATGTACATGACTTTTAGCTGTTAATTTCTTCTGGGTCCTAGTTCATCAGAAACAATGTTAAAAAAAGATTATAGTTGAGCATGCTGCATTTTGAGATCACCATCTGATTAGTCAGGAGTAGAAACCGTATTAGAGGAAACTTGGTTAAAGCCATAATTAGTGTTATATTCTAGAGTTTTCAAGTTAAAGTTTAAGGGATGATGGGGTTTAAGGGACGATCTGGTGAGATGTAGCTGAGATTAAATTCAGCTTCAGCGAAGAACAATAATCAGGATAAGGAAGCTTCATCTTTCAAACAACTGGAAGACTATGGATTTGTCACAACTACGTTGAGCAATCAAATTAATTCCAGAGTGGGCCACATGTTTAAAAAGTCTCTGTGTAAATACCTTGTCCCAGTGACATTTTCTCACCCAATAAAATCTAATATAACAGGCTCTATACATGATAAATATTGTCATCTTCAGAGGTCACAGAAGCATGCTTTTTTCAATATTTACCTCCCTCCTTTGGAATAGTACCTTATATCTCTATCCCTATAAAGCAGAGTGTGGGTGTGTATGAGTGTATGTGCCCTATAGGCTCTTCCATGGCTGCACCAATCTCGACCAAACTTGCCATGCAGCTAACTTACCCTCCAGCAATGAACACTGGGGGGGGGAGTCAGACACGCCGTCGAGCCTCCTTTGCCCCCTAAAAAGGCTGGCAAAGTGCCTCCACCAACACTGACTGCCACATATAATCTGGCTCTCCACAAGGGGTGCCAGAGAACAACATGAGGCTGCGCGCAAAAGAAAGAGAGGCAGGCAGGCAGGCGGGGGTGGCCCCTCCCTTCCCTGGGCGTGCAGAACTACAATGCTCACAATGCATTGTGCGGCGGGCCAAGATGGCAGTGGGGCTTCTGCCGCTGCAGCTGTTCCCTTGCTGCCTCTGGATGCTGGGTGAGTCCATGGGCATTGGGGGGAGGCAGGGGGGCACTGAGAGCTAAGACACCCCCAGGGTCCCCCCCAGAAGGGCCCCTCACCATGGCCTTCCCCCACTCAAGCAATTTAAGAGGAGACCCCCCCCCAATCTGGAGCATGCCCGGTTGGTGAAGGTGGGAGGGAGGGCTCCTGGGCTGCCCCTTGCTGCAGAAAAGGGGGAAGGGGCAGGGAGCCGAGCCTTGCCTTGCCTTGCCCTGCCCTGCCCTTTGCCTTACCCTGCCTTGCCCTGGCCTGCGCTTCACCTTGCTCTGCTCTGCCCTGCACTGCCTTTTGCCCTGCCTTTCACCTTGCCTTTTGCCTTCCCCTTTCCCCTTTCCCCTTTCCCATCCCCTTCCCTTTGCTTTCCACTTAGCAATAGCACTTAGACTTATATACCACTTTACAGGGTTTTCCAGCCTTCTCTAAGCGGTTGACAGAGTCAGCCTCTTGCCCCCAATAATCTGGGTCCTCATTTTACCCACCTCAGAAGGATGGAAGGCCGAGTCAACCTTGAACCGGTGTATGTGTGTGTGCTCAGTGATTACAATCAGTATTGCAGGCTGAGTCTGCTCATTGCCAGAAGGTTGATCCTGACCGGCTCAAGCTTGACTCAATCTTCCATCCTTTCTTCCGAGGTCGGTAAAATGAAGACCCAGATTGTTAGGGGAAGAGCCTGACTCTGTCAATTGCTTAGAGAGAGCTGGAAAGCAATGTAAAGCAGTATGTAAATCTAGGAGCTATTGCTAAGTGGGAAGTGAAGGGAAGGGAAGGCGGAAAGGGAAAGGAAGGGAAGGGAAGAAGGAAGAGGGAAAAGAAAGAAAAGGAAAGGAGAAAGGGAAGGGAAGGGAAGGGAAGGGAAGGGAAGGGAAGGGAAGGAAAGGAAAGGAAAGGCAAGGAAAGGAAAAGCATGACACATAGAGTTACTAACAGTGTCAGGCCCAACTATACCTGGGCAACGCCGGGTTATTAGCTAGCATTTAAATATTGAAAACTTGGTTATTGCACCAAACCATGGAGACTGAATTGTTATCGTTAGCTTTCCAGGTAATGAATTGGATTCTTATTGTACCACATAATTGTGCTTTTTAATATATGCAATTACAATGTATGGTTTCTTTTTAAATATGATTATGCATGTTTGTTAAATCCCAATTTACATATGTAGGAGACTGTATGCCACTTAATCTAATTTGATATTACTGCAGGCTTAGACAATTTATAGTGTTCCAGACATGATTTAACCTGTTCCTATCAATTGAAGCCTAAATAGGAAAAGTGGCTGAAAGTTATTGTTGAGTAACATCTGGAGAGCTATATTTTCTCCATCCCAAATGCATGTAAAATAATCATTCTAACAAACCATTAATGTTTTTGTTGAGAAATGATTCCAGGTGTTCTGATGAAAGATTCCAAGCCACACATGAAAATCTTGTTACTTGGGGAACTGCCAGGGGAAAATGGAGATTTCTTAATGCTTTTGTATGAATGATATTCTGTTTTTGGATCCGGTGACATTGAAATATATTTATCTTGCTGCCATGACATCTGGCTTGTTTTCACAAGTAAGTTTTAAGAAGGTTGAATAGAGCAGCCTTTACCAGTTTTATATGGTAAAGAGAAGGAAAATGTGTGATGGATCTGAAAATGGTCTTCTGTATAAAGTAGGCTGCTTTATGCAAAAGAATGCTAGATTATGTGTCATTCATTCGGATAATCAAAGGTACAGAACATCCTTTCTCTTGTTCTAACAGAAGAGAATATCTGTAGCTCAGGGTTGAAATGTGGAGTTCTTGCTGCTCTATGAGCTTGGTTGTTTGCTTGCAGATGTTTCATTACTCAACTAAGTAACATCATCAGAGCATTGATGTTTGCAAGCAAACAACCAAGCTCAGAGAACCCCAGGAACTCCAAATTCTACATGTAAATATCTTGGGCCACCTTGAAAGGGATAATCCTGAAAGATACAATAAAGTGAGCAACAGTGTTTCAGAGTCAGGTCACAGTCTATTCAACTAATCATCCAACTATAATATATTACCCTGAGGCTACATTCCCTGAATCACAGTTTCATTTTCTTTAAATGCTCTTTCTCAATTCATCTCTTGCAGAATCCATTACATTTGTCTTCAAGATCCTAGTTTAGTTCTGACACTTAAGTGCTCTCCAGAGAGCAATTGCATTAAACAGAAAGTCACAGCAATTTATATGATTAAAAATACCAATAATGTTTATTTCATTACTTGGTGAAGAGGACATGAAAATCTAGATGAATGTGTATTAAAACAAATCCACTTGGATTGTTCTATAAATGTACTTTTCATTGAGTACATTAGTCAATGGCTACATGTTCTGGGAATGGCTGGAATGTAGTGATCAGCAGCTATTGTTGCTGAACATAGTCATCACTCAGACATATCTTTCTTGATTAAGACTATAACTGCCAATCATGGTAATGCTGGACATGTCTAAAGGGAACAAATGGAGTTTGCCTTCCATCATTATCTGGAGGCTATCACTTCACAGAGGAATAATATCGACCTTGAGCAATAACCTAGATTCAGGAATGAATAACTGAATTGGTAGTGAACTTAGAGGTCTTCTAGTCCAACCTCCTGCTCAGGCAGGAGACTCTATACCATAGGTGTCAAACCTGTGGCGTCACGTTGCTGTTTTGTGATGTTTTTCCCATTTGCGGAGCTGAGGTGGGCGTGGTCTGTGCATGACGTATCCGGCCTGTGAGCTGCAAGTTTGACACCCCTGCTCTATACCATTTCAGACAAATCGTTGTCCAATTTCTTCTTAAAAACTTCCTTTGTTGCAGCATCCACAACTTCTGGAGGCAAATGGCCCACTGATGAATTGTTCTAACTAGGGTTCTAATTATGGGGATATTGGATGTGATATTTAGCAAAGGCTCCAAATTGTGATTACAGAGAAATTGCTCTGAAAGGAAGCCAATGTCCTCCTTGGAATGACCTAACCTTCCAAATGGAGGAAAAGTAGAAAAGATTTCTGTTTTTGAGAGTTTTCTATTTAAGATTGCCTATTCAGAGGGAGATTGGAATCCAAGAGATGAAGTGCAGGTCAGGCAAAATAAGAGGATTTTATCTAAAGAGAAAGCCAATGCTATTTTATTTTTGGATTGGGATCTAGGGGATTTGAGATTGAAATTCTTTTCACCTTGCTGTAGTTCCAAGGCCATCAGATCCCATCTCAGCAATTTACAATGGACGAACAAATAAAATACCCCCTCTTTTTTTTCTGTTTTAACAAATTACAAAAAAACTAATTTCTAGTTTACCCAGAGAGTCTTTTGAAACAAGTGGGATAATTGATTTCATCTCATTAATTGTTTCCTACACAAATACACACACACTTGAATTATACAAACCCCCCGAATTGCTTGTTTACCTGAAGAGTCTGCTGACTGTACTTCTGGCTTATGTTCTAGCCTTTTACCATAGGGATCCTGTGCCTTTCTTTTCACCTGGATATAGGCTCCAGAATAGAGTCTGGCAGCTTCACCAATTCCTGTTCAATTTATTGACTATACACCTTTTCTTTTACAAGGCAAACAACCAAAGGATTAATTTACTCATGTTCTGAAAGCAGATGTGGGATGGATATTGAAGTATCTACACAGCGGTCCTTTGATATTAGAATAAGACAATCATTTTCATGCTGGTTCCCATAGGCCAGTAGGAATATCAGTTGTCTGACTGTTTAATATCAAAGATATTAAATAAGTCTTCTAGTCTAGCCCATGAACGAAGGAAGTAAAGCCCACCCCATACAACTTGTTATTCTGCACTTACTCCTGCAAATCTTTGGTCTATCTTGCTTTGGCTCTGTGACATGAAATAGTCTCTGCAGTTTCAGGATAATAGTGTAGTTCTCTCACAGTATAATACATTCAAGAGGGAGGGAGTTGCATCTTAGTCATATATAAAAATATATACCCAAGTATGTACTTTGGTAATAGGCCTCTTCATTTATTTTGGAAACTAAGGGGTTAGCACAAATATCAAACTTGCATAAAGTCAGCAGACTGTGTCTGCTTATTAATCCTAGTCACGAAGCACATGTAGGGGATGGAAATATAAATTTAACTTGCAAACAATCTTGGGTTGAATTAGGAAAATATTAAAGTTCATTGGATCAAAATCAAAGCTCATTATATATTTGAGAATTATGAACCTACTAAAGTTGAATTTCAGAGGCATTACTACTAGGACTTAATGGCCAAAAAGCAATATATAAATCAAAGTAATAGAATGGCAGTGAAATGAATCAATGAATAAGAAAAATATACCAGCCTGCAGGGCAGGCACTGGTTCCCTCAACTTAAAGCTTTCTAATGTTTTTCCTGTTTCTCCATCTCAGAGGTTTTCTATTGGCAATACCAATACTTGGATACATGGTGAGCTGTTTGTAGCATCACTTTGGGGTATTGTGGGCAAATAGATCAGACAAATACAGAGCAGATGTCTGGACCTCGGGGGCCCAGAAGTTGCCAGAGGAAATGGCTTGATGACATTTTTTGACGATTTCAGTTTATGGTCCCTCACTGAAAATTGCTGGTGTTAGTTGCAGAAAACAGCCTGATTGCCACCACTCTAACCAGATATTGTTTTACAGTGTGAACCATTTTGTTCCCCTATGTTGTACTTTTGTTTCCATTCATGCCTAGGGTCAAAATTTTGCTTCAGTGTTGACAGGAGTGTTTCCAAGCCTTCCAATTTTGCTGTTTCTTATTCTGAACATGTGGGGAAAAAAATCTTTAAATTGGGGACAGTACTGAGGAGAAAACAACAACAACATGCACATTTTTCTATACAGGAATGTGGAAACAATGTTTTTCTGCTATTCTTGATATGGAAAATGTAAATAACTTACTTGTAACTGACATTTTGACTTAAATGTCACTTTTGTGCTCTTGCAAAACTAGAAAATGACTTAATTTTAAAAGACGACGAGTATTAACAATAACCAATAGCTGCAGTGCTGGAGGGTTGTTTGTTTGTGTTTTACTCTCCATCAAAATGTCTTTTTAGCCTCTTTTGTGCTCTTTGTGCACAAGTCGAATAATATTAACAGAGGGCTCAAAAGTAAAAAAAGAAAAAGAATAATTTAAATAGTACAGTCAGCATTCAACTTATATACCAGAGACAGAGAAAAACAGATTGCAATCCTGTGTATGAATATTGGAAGAAAAAGGACTTATAAATTCAATTTATGAGGGAAACAAAGATTCTTATTCCAGAATAGTGATCTCCTGTATTGGATACATATCTGTATTATGCAGAAAATATATAGTAAGACACATTGCAAATATTGAATGCTTCAAATATAAATGAAAACATTGGAATTGATTTGGGCTGATTCCAAACTCAAATTGATTTGGATGCTTCCCATATGTGTGCTTTAATACTATGAATAGATTCAGACCAAATCAGGACCAATGCAGAACAGGATTGATATTTTATTCAAATTACATTAGTCTTGAGATTGGATCCAGATATTTGAATCAAACTGGCTTGATTTTTCTGAACTGAATATTCAGATCAATTTGGCTTCAATTTGGCAACCTATAAAGCACAGTATTCTACAATCCAGAATCCCTCAGATCTGTTGAATGCTGGTCATTTTGGAAGCTCTGATCCAATATAATTGGAGGTTAGAGAAGACTGGTTAAAATCATTTTATAGCATAGTTTAACAATGTTAGTTTCTCAGGCATGCATCAAAATACTGGATTTCAAATGATGTGACTATAGCTGACTTCCTTAAAATATTGAGATTCAGAGATTATAAACTGAAGTGAGAAGTTTTTTTTAAAGGGATTATGATTCTAATTGCATACACATGTGTGATAAGAGATTAGGTGTGGTATAATAGTTCAGATGTTGAACTAGGACCATGGAAACTTTATGTGTCTTTGAGCCAATCATTTTCTCAAATCAAACTGTGGTCCTTAGATCATACAGTAAAGAGAATTTATTTATTTTATTTATTTATTTATTTTGTCAAAAACATACATAGTCATATAAAAGTGGAAAAACATAGAACATGAACAAGAATTNNNCAGATTATTTTATGAGCTATGCTTAGATCAGACTTTAGGCGACGAAGTTCGAGGCTGTCTAAGCCCAGGATTTCTAGAATTCCTAGCTAAGAAGTGTCATCTTCTCTACAAAATGCTTGGTTTTATATTATCTTTCACAACTTAAATTTAATGCATGATTTGAAGGTATGATTATGTTCCTAAGGTAGTATACTGTATCTAAAGTTAAATATTAAGAATAACAAAGGTCATAATTACACTTCTTTCATACCATTGTGTGGATGTATGCTTTGATAAATATACCTATTATGACATCTAATTAAATCTGCCCTTTTTAGCTGTTTCTTGGAAGTTTCACAGTACAGTGCCTATGGGATTACTTTAGTATTCAAGTCTGCTGATCTTCTCAAGAAATTTTACAAAATTGATGTGGATGAGACAAGACTTTGCTTTGCTATTTTGATTCTTTCTCATTAATGCTTGTTCTGCTATTTTTTTTCCAGGTATTTGAAGTTGAATGAGTTCTACCCATTTACAGACGTCAGATGTTAAACCCATGAGCTTATAATTTCCTTTTGTCTTAGATTCTTTATTATTAAACTAGTTTGAATTGGCTTTCTTCCCCATAATGGGGACAAGTTTATTGAGGCTGAATATTTTAATAGATTAACAATCTCACCTTTGAATTCTTCAACTGTTTCATTACTGTCTAGATTCAGTAGTGTCTAATTTCGAGTCATTGATTGACTTCCTTCTTCCTTCTCTTTGAATTTTAAGATACATTTTTTAAAATTTACTACGCAAAGTAATCCTATTATATTCAATGCAAATGGAATACATTTATAACTGGAAGTTTTTTTTTTTTTTTGCTTAACTCTATTAGTATTCACTATATATCTTCTGTTATATACTTGGTGCTGACAGCTGCTGACCTCAGATGACAATGGATAAATGTTTATGACAAACATCAATGGCTGAATGTGTTACTTATACTTTCCATCTAAATGAAATGAATTAAGTACAATTTTTCTGACTGATGTTTTTGAAATAGGCTGAACCCTACAGAAATAGCATAATGAATCTGCTTGCCTCATAGATTGTTGAAACTGAAATTGAACCAGGACATGGCAGTATAATGATTTGGGACATATTGCAGGCTTTACAAAAGTCTAATAATATTCAGGTACCAAGGATGGCTCTGCAATTTTGAAGGTTTACCATTAGCTAGATCTACAAGTTTTAAAAAAGTCTGAAAAATGACAATTTCTCTGTCGAATTTATATACCAAGTCCTATATGGCATCTGTAGATTATTACATGGTCTCCAATTTGGTCAGTATATATTTGATGGAAGTTGACTCATATCCAGGTATGATAATTTTCCCTTAGAGTCACTGACCTCCCCTTTAAATTAGTACAACCTTTAGATATATTTTTCTCACATGTTGAAATACAGATGTGGTTTTTATATGTAAAGTGGAATGAAAATTGGGATGTTTTTTTCTTTAAAATCTTAAATGCCCCTGAAATGAAAAATTATGCATTAATGGAAAGAAGTAGGATAGCCCTTCAGACATTTGAAAACTACAACTTTCTTATTCAGAAACACAGGTTACCAAACAGAGAGAGAAGCTTCAATCAAGAATATAGGATAGTTTGAAAGGATGGCTAGACTAGGAATGTTTGGTGGGTAAAAGAGCTATAGTTACTTCCTGCACAAACATCAGCATCCAAGTCACTGGAATTGAAAAAAAATATAAATCAATTTAAAAAACCAAGAGAAGAGAACCTTTAATGAAATGGAGGCAAGAGTTAATCACTGCACTGCAGCCCAAGATGATTATTCCACTCTTTTCTGGCATATGATACCAGGTCAGGTTAATCATACCACCTAACAAGTCAAATACCTGTAGAGGTCTGTGAAGCCCACTTTTCAACTTTATATGACTCAGAGGAACTCTTGATCTCACATACTGAGATAATGGTATTTTTCCAAACTGGGCACCCCTCAAAAGCAGAATGGCATTCCATGAAGCACTCTGATAAACAAAATTTGCACAAGTGATTTAATTCTACTTTAAAGTTTATGTCACTATCAGACAGGCATCATAACACTTAACCCATTCATTTCAGATGTTTCCACATCTGGAAGAAAACAAGGGATCAGTAAAGTGGTGGAACTGAAATAGTCAAGTGAAGGCTGTGACCATGTGATGAAGCCATCTGCCTCCTTTTACAGGTTGCAGGGGTGACACAGCAAAAAAGCTACAGGCTTTCCATCACATGATCCCAGCCACCATCTTGACTTTTTAAATCTCTCCGGAAGAAAGACTGGATTTTCCATCTCCATAAAGTGGAAAAAGATCTGTTGAGCATCTCAAAAAGAATTTATATACATTTCAGCAAATGCTTCAAATCAGACTCAACATTTGCTTTGAAAGACTGATTTGACCCAAACAATCCTTTTGCAACTTTGCACACTCCTAGTGCTTATTTTCATTTGGATTGGAATGGAGCATAGGGAAAGTGGCAAGTGGGAAAAGTGTAATAGTCTTCTGAAAATGTCTCAACTTTTTCTTATATTTTCCCCTATGGCTAAAAGAAAGAAAACCAGATAGAAAATTTGTCGGTAGAAGAGCAGAAGAAAGAGATGAGTCTAGGTTTTTGACAAACTACCCTAATAAATCATCCAAACTTTGGATGCAATATGCTTCTGATGTGCAACTTAAATTAAATTCCATTCTTCAGTATAAAGTTATTTTTCATATTGATGCATACTCTCTAAGTTTAGTTTGCCACTGTTCTGTAGAGGGAATTCTAAGTGATTTTCAGCAATAGCCAAGAAGTTACAATAGGAAAAACAATTAGATTTAGTTTGTGAAAATATTTGACCCAGTTTTCATAATACCTTGAGCTATCATTGGATTGGATTTGTCATAATATAGCAAACTACAGGTAGTCATCAATTTACAATTGTTGTTTAGTGACCATTTAACGTTACAATGGCAGTATAAACATTGACTTACAACCATTTTTCACACTTACAACCACTGCAGCATCCCCATGGTCATGTGATCAAAATTCAGATGCTTGGCAACTGGTTCATATTTATGATGGTTGCAGTGTCTCAGGGTCATGTGATCATCTTTTACGACCTTATGACAAGACAGATTCACTTAACAACTGTATTACTAACTTAACGACTGCAGTGATTCCCTTAGCAATTGTGGCAAGAAAGGTCGTAAAATGGAACAAAACTCACTTAACAACTGTTTTGCTTAGCAACAGAAATTTTGAACTCTATTGTGGTAATAAGTTAAGCACTACCTGTGTAATGTGCTTGGTTAATTATTATGCTTGAAAGGTTTCCATGAATTCAGTCTGTATTTCTTCTGTGGTGATGTTCCTTCCCTCTTCCATTAACCTCATTCCATATTTTGGTTCCCAGATAGTTTTGGCCATTTATTATAAGACTGGTAGCTCTATAATTACTATATAGTTAAACATATTTAAATGTTATAAATAAATAAAGACATGACTGCCAGACCATTCTTGACTTAATCTGGCCTTGCTCTGAACAATTTTTTGATTTATTTCTTGACTTCTCTGAATTGTACCTTGAAGCTGATTTTTCTCAATTTTTTCTCTGGCTGCAAAGACAATCAAACAGGTTTATGTCCTTGCTTCTGACAACTGCTCTCAGCTGCAGAATCATAACTTTTTAAATGTTAACCACTACTCAGGAATGGAAATAGCCAGAGAAAAATAAGCACCACCATTGCCACCAAGCACTTCTTTGATAGTATCCCCATCTTTAATTCTTGTGCAACGGAGCAAGATGCCAACATTTTTAATATGTTGCCTTAAGCAGCTTGTGCAGATAGTGAAGGAGAGAGAATACAAGAAATCATGAAAAATTGTCATCGTTTATTTTAGTTGAGTTATTGATTTACCAAAGTTCAGCCTGGACAGTCAGAGCCAATAGAAGCAGTGGGATGCCCATCTCAGGAGCTGGTAATCTTTTGTCATGGCAGACAAACAACACTGCAGTGAGCTGAAAACACCCTTTTAATGTCTCCATAATATAGTACTAATTTTTCTTCTTGCTTATGCTATTCAGGTAAGCCAAGCCAAGGAGCCAAATAGCCAGTTTCCAAAGAGCTGGAAAGCCTTTTCCAAATAACATGGCTATTGAAATTTGCCCAAATATATCAGGTGCTATGACTGGCCCTAAAAATGATAATTTGTATTTTTTTTTCAAAAAAAATGCAAGTGGAAAAGATCTTGGATATTGCCTAGGAAGAGATCTTCCTAGAGAAATGTAGATTAAATACTGGTTTAGAAAGTACAGAATATAAAGTGGAAAATAGAATATGTACACATACAGTATATTCCTGAAGAAAAATGTACTTTTCAGAATTGTGTGTGATCTTTGTTTATTGGATCTTTGTTTAATTGGATTCTTAAATGCCACTGTGTTTGCCTCAATTTATAAGCATCTTTTCTCTAAGAGCTCAATGCAGTATCAATATATATTACCCAATCAGATGCTTTCATCTTTTGTGCCTATGCTAGCGTCTCCTTATTTATTTTATTTTCCCCTTCCAAAACAAAATTGTAGGGTTGGGCTTGAGGGATGGCATCTTGTCCAAAGTCATCCCATTAGTTTGTGTGATTGAGGATTGACTTGTCCAGCACCTCATCTCTATCTCTATCTCTATCTCTATCTCTATCTCTATCTCTATCTCTATCTCTATCTCTATCTCTATCTCTATC
>JANHJO010004006.1:23056-34243 GCA_032468235.1 Pseudoxyrhopus heterurus | reverse complement strand
GTGGAGGGACCAGCCTCTGGCATGGTGTCAACAGCTGATTCCTCCCCCTCCTCCAACACTGTCTCTATCTCTCCCTCAGAGTTGGAATCGGCTGCAAGATCAGCAACACACTGCAGAACCACAACACCATGTAATGGATGATCTAAGAGAGTGTGCATCCCCGTATCGAAAGATTCAAGCTGTTACCTTCATCTGAATCAGCAAAGACAACTTCCTACTGACTTTCCCTAAAGTTGGCGATGATCTAAGAGACGCTGCCTCTTCCTATCAAAAGTTCCAGGCTCTGATTATGTACGTACAGGTGGTTCCCCTCAAAGGGTTAAATGCCTTTCTCGAAAATGTTCACGGAATAAATTCGCTTCCGCATCATGGGAAGACATGACTGTTAGATACATTTTTAAAAAAATAAAAAATAAAAAAATTGAAGCGTTCTACGGACCGCAGCCCCCTCCACACCTCCATCCTGCCCAATTATTCTCTTGCAAATGTTAAATGCATTTTGCTGAAAAACCTCCTGCGCTCTTCTTTCCCGGAGAATAATACTTACTCCTGCTGCGAAGCTGGCATGGCATATTTTAAATAGAAACAGAAACAATTAAGGAAAATAGTTAATTGCTTGGAGAAGGAGAAGGGAGGAAGGAGGGAAAAAAAAGAACCCACCAGCCAAGGAGGAAAGCAAACCATCAGACTCCTGGAGTGTGTGCAAGTTATCTGCTTCCTTCTCCCTCAATCCACCCTCCCCACACACACACACACACACACACACCTAAACCAAAGCAACAACAAACAAAGGCTTTGGCTTGAACGAGACTTCCCCCTCCCATCTGTTTGTTTTCATTAATTTTAATCAATTTTTAAAAGAACACAAATAACACAGCCAAGCAGCCCTGCGGTAAATTTCCAATTTTCTTACAATGGCTCTGCTGGAGAAGTTGAAACTCTCGTGTCCAACCCAGGCAGGATAATGGGGATGATTGGGCCTGATCTCGATCGGGCGTGGAAGGGGGGGGGTTGAGCGAGCGAGCGAGCGTGTCCCGTGTGTGTACGTGGGATAGCAGCGATATTGAAAGGTTTGATTCAGCAGTTGCATTGATCTGACGCTAACTGCAGAAACCAGCTGCTGCGGCGTTTCACAGCCGACATCGAAATTGGATAGAATGAGGGTTTGCAAAAATATATATATATATTTTAAAAAAAGATCAGATATACCCCTGTTGCTTGCAGTTCCTTCCTGGGGCCAATGCAAAAATCAGAAAACATAGAATAACGAGAGTTGGAAGGGATCTTGTGTTGACTAGGAGAAAGCTTAGATGGCGTGTACGTGAAGATGGCCCTAGACAAGGAATAATGGATGGAGAGATTCAACGTAGAAATAAGGAGAAATTTTTCTGATAGCAGTCAACCAACCGAACAGAAGTTGACTTCGGAAGTTGTGGGAGCCTGATCACTGGAGGCTTTCAAGGGGAGATTGGACTGCCATCTGTCAGAAATGGTGTAGGGTCTCCTGCTCAGGTGGAGGGGTTGGACTAGATGACCCACAAGGTGCCTTCCAACTCTGTTAATCTGTTAAATCTCTGCAAACTTTCAAGGCCATGGAAAGTCACCAGGGGAATATCCAGTGTTGTAAAACACCCGGGAACACCCAGTGAACTTAAGGAACCACCAGGCTTGGTGGCACAATGGCTTAAGAATGCTGTACTTTGTAATTAAATATTCAGCTCCCAGCTGCCTGCAATCTAGCAGTTCGAATCCCACCAGGCTCAAGGTTGACTCAGCCTTCCATCCTTACGAGGTAGGTAGAATGAGTACCCAGATTGTTGGGGGCAATGTGCTGACATTGTAAACTGCTTAGAGAGGGTTGCAAGCCCTGATAGGCGGTATATAAATACAGTGCTATTGTGGCCAATGTCTACCTGGAAGAGGTAGAAACCAAAGACCTATTGTGTAAAGGGACTTTACACAATATACAAAGTTTCTACACAAAGTTGTAGAAAGTTCTAAAAAAATAAAACCAATCTTCACTGTGGGCTTTCTTCTTATACTCTGTTTTTAAGAGTCTTAGGTGGTCTGTCAAGACATTAGAATTGTGGCGGATAATCAGCTTTCTTGTTTTCCTCCTGCTACTAGTATCTTCTTAATTTGCTTTTTTGTTACAGTCTTTCAGCAAAAGGTGACTAGGACTCATGTTGGTAATGAGAAGCTGTTGAATGCCGTCAGGAAACCAGGTACTGAAATAAATACTTTTGTCAATTTTGCTGTTTTTTAAAGTAATATAAATACAGTTTAATGGCAATACAGGATTCATTTCTCTTATTGTGTACATTCAGCCTGGTATGTTCAGCCATATTAGAATTGCAACTTTTCAGAATTCAAAGCCAATATGATTAATGTACATGCTGGATGAAAACTGTGGGAATTTACACTCCCGGCACATCTGGAGGGAACCAGGTGGGATAAGGTGGGAATATAGCATGCAACAATTAATAGCACAACTATCAACACAATTACTCGGTATTAATTGGTTTCACCAATGCAAATTATTGCACAGTCCTGGGATATAAATATAGACAAGGCAGGCAGGATAACCACTTTGAGGTCTGCAGACACAGAAGTCTCCAGCCAGTCCTTCTATCTAAAAATCAAAGTTAGTAACCAGCTGCTGCATTTCTTAGACAGGATATGGAAGGAATAGCAGACTGAAGGCAAAAAAAGTTTATACGCTGGGAATCAGGCGGCATATAAATTATCATTATGGTTGGTCACACAGTCAACCAGATGTTTAGACTGGATTTGGCATTTTTATTTACCTACCAAGGATCTGTGATAGGCAGATGTTGTTTAATAATATTAACGATATCATCACAGATGTAAGCTGTTAGCATCATCATCATCATCTAGTGGATGACAATTTCAGTGCATACCAACCAAAGAGATTGCTAGATGGAAGCAACAAGACCCAGAAAACCTTCTTTGCTAGTAGATGTCCAGATGACTTGAAAGTAAAATTGCAGTGATTTTCCCATTGTAAACTTTCAACTTCTTACTGGCTCCTAGCCTAATATTGGAAAAAGATAGCTTGTAGATTACTCCAAAATTCTTAAAATCACCCCCACCTCCTAAAATTTTCCTGTCCTGGCAGAGAGGATACATACATAATTGATTATACTTCTTTATTATTTTATAAGTGGGTATAATTGCTTGGGGAAATCCCTGGGATAGGAACCATTCAGAATTTGATAGTTCCATATATAAAGTAAATCCAAGAATTTATATTCTGCTGGGTTTACTATAGAATCCTTCTGGTTAAAAGGGAAGATGATTTTAACCATTTTGCTCTTTTATACATTATATTAAATTTTAATATAATAGTATCTGCTAAAAAGTATCTGCTAAAATTTATCTTCTAATATATCTATTGTATTTCCCTGGGTAACCCACCAGTAATAATTTTGAAATTTGGCACTTCTAGAAGGCTTATAGACATTTAGAGTTATTAAGGTAAGCTCATTTATTATCATAAATCTCATTATGTGCAGGGGAGAGAGTAGTCCATTTTTTTAGATGCCTCCAGATTCGACTTTCTGTTAAGAGAATGGTCTAAAAGAATATTCCATAGAATGTAGTTTCCATGTTGTAATAACCCTTGATCTAATTTCTGCTAAATAAATTACATCCATCTGGCTTTCTGGTTTCTTGCAGACACAATATGTCATGCAATTTTAATAAGTTTAAGAAATTCTTATCAATAGTTTGAGCATTCCAACATGTTATATTTGAAACCAACATTGCACAACTTAATAGTGATTTGATATGTGAGGTCTTCTTCCTAATTGTAGAATCAAGAATAGATTTTGTATTTACAACTCAAACATATAGTGTCAGCTTGATTTCACCCATAGGAAGCTTATCCTTTACTTGTCTTTTCACTGCCAATAACTTCATGTTTTGAATTGGATTTCACCATCGGATTGGAGCACAGAGTAATTTCATCAGAGATCATTAGACTAAGGGCATTGGTTTGTTTGTTAAGCAACAGAAGATACCTCTGAGTCTCCTATTAACAGAGTGATATTGCAGTAAGATCTTAAAATCTGAATCTAAGTGCAAGTGGTTCACAGCCTTTATCTGTAAAAAAAGAGTCTGTATGGCTTGATGTCTCTTGAAAAGGGGGGCTATATAAATTATTTTCATACAGAGATATTTAATTCATGTACCATTGCCTTTAGATAACTATACCCTGGGAATTAGCTTTAGGAGCTATCCTTAAAAAGACATTTTCTTCCTCCCTCCAAGAGTCAGGGTTGATATTATGCACTGTAAAGTATCATATACAGATGCATAACATAATGTAGCATCTTTCTGTGCTTAAGGGAAGGTGGATTGTATATATCATTCTGATAGATTCTATGCACCTCTTCCTTCAGAACCACTGAGCATCAGGACATGGATATCCCTTAAACCTTGGCAACTTTAAATCTGGAGGACTTCAACTCCCAGAATTTTGGGAGTTGAAATCCAGCAGGCTTAAAGTTGCTAAGTTTGGAGACCCCTGCCTTAAAACTCTAGTCGTGTAATGTACAATGGTCCATGAGAAGCTCATATACGCTGAGTCCCAATAAGGATAAAACTGGTCATTATTGCCTCCTGGAAGTTAGTATTCTTTTTCCTTTCCATCAGCAAGTGGGGTAAATGTCCACTTTCCCTACACAGGATGGAGCAAGAGGTTTTTTTAAAGAAAGAAAAAGTTGCTGTCAAGTCAATGTTGGCTCCTGATGACTGCCTGCACAAATCCCTGCAGTTTTCTTGGAAAAAAATTGGAAATAGTTTTATATTGGTTCCTTCCTAGGGCTGAGAGTGACTGGCTCAACATCATCCAGCTGGCTTTGTGTCTGATTATAATGGTTCTAATACTCTTCTGAAAGAGCATTAAACCAATGTCCAAAAATAGCCCAGTTGTCAGCATACAAAAAAGGCATGGATGAAATGGGAGGAAGCCATCCATAAAGAGCCAGCCTTATCCCCAATCAGTCTCACAATGTGTGCTTGAGCATTCAGAGATAGCCAATGTAGTATGCAAAATTGTGGAAAAGTGTACAAAATGGCACTTCCAGTCTTCACAATAATAATAAAATCAATAAAAGCCTGCAGAGCTCTTCATTAGAACCTTGAGCGGTGCAGCAGTTAAGAATGCTGTACTCAGCTCCCAGCTGCCTGCAATTTAGCAGTTCAAATCCCACCAGGCTCAAGGTCGACTCAGCCTTCCATTCTTACGAGGTCGGTACAATGAGAACCCAGATTGTTGGGGGCAATATATGCTGACATTGTAAACCGCTTAGAAAAGGTTGCAAGCTCTGATAGGCGGTATATAAATACAGTGCTATTGCTATGTTGCTAAGCGAGGCACTGGTGAAGTGACTTCTGCTCCGTTTTACCACTTTCCTCGCCACAGGGAATCGTTCCAGTTAGTAAAGTAGTAACCCTGGTGGTGTTAAGTGAATCTGGCTCCTCTGTTGCTTCTCAGAAGGTCGCAAAGGGTGATCATGGGACACTGCAACATGTCATACATGTCAGTCAATTGCCAAGCATCCGAAATTTGATCAGATGACCATGGGGGTGCTGCAATGGTAGGAAGTGTGAAAGACGGTCAGAAGTCACTTTTTTCTGTGCCGCTGTAACTTTGAACGGTCGCTAAGTAAGTCGAGGACTGCCTGTACTTGGGACCCGCGGAAGCCTCTTTGGCTCAGCTAACTCTCTGAGGCTCGGCGAAGTCGCATCTCTTACCTTCCTACTAGTAAAATCTTAGCTTGATCCGGTGACTTACACGCTAAACCTCTTTCAGTTTAATCCTGAGAGGGAAAGGCGTAACAATCCCTAAAGAACCTTGTAGTAATTATACTGGGAATAGAGTTTCTTTCTCGGAATTGTGCTAGTGGAAGCTGCATACAGCCCCCTCCCCCCCCCAGCAGTAAAGCCCCATTCTCAGGTCCTGGATTAAAGCCAGGTGTAGAGTAATAATCATTTATTATTCTTTAATTGGTTTGTATCCTGCTTTTCCATCCAATATCCGTGAGGTTCAAATATAAGTAAATACCATTTAGAACAGACTTTTGGTCCAATAGACAGGGCATTTAACAAGCTATCCTGTCCCAGTTCCACCATTTGTGTTGGTATAAAACATTCCATGCATGGCTAGGAAATTGAGAGAGTGCTGTGCACATGAGAATATTAAGTATTCTGTGCTTGAAACATTGGCAATAACTAAGGAAAAGTAGGGAACTGCACATGGATGTGTTGTGGGTGGCACATGGAGCAGGAGTGGAGAGGCCTTCACCTACATAAGACCACTTAGATTTTTTTTTAGCAGAAACCCAGAATAAATAAAATGTCCTTGGTTCAACTAGATGACAGTCCACCCAGGACCTACCAAATGCAATGTGTTTGTTCCAAGTTCAAAAACAAAATTTCCCATTTTGTGTATACATGTTCTTTTTTCCCCTGGATGATACTCATCAGATAACAGAAACAGGGTTCTGTCCACAGAAACTTAATTTCTGTGGTCCTGAAGCCTGTAGATCCGTTGCATCATGGCTTTTTCATTGCTCAGCTGATGTTTGGAATGATAATTGTGGCATGCATGCATTTCCTTCTGGTGTTGCCATCACTCCCTGCATCTGGGGATGTGCTGACTTTGGATCTGAAGCCGAAAGAGTCTTTTGGAGCAGGCATAGGTGCAAGCACACCACTTTGGCGGTGCCTCCATTAAAAAGCAGCATATTTTCTGGGATTGCATGGTGGCCATGAAATCCGGCAAAACAAAAGCTTGAGTCAAGGTTATGCAAACAAAAGTTGTTTCAACTTCAGGCCCAAAGGGGCAGGACATCCCCAACTTCAGCCATACAGGGTCTTTTTTCCCATTAGCAGAGTAAAGAGTAGACCAAGTTGTATGGCCTGCTCTGGTTTGCACCAGTTCCGTGCGATTGCATCTGCCCCTAACCCCCCCCCCCTTTGCTTGCTGATTTCTTCATATATATTTTTTATCTTTCTTGAGGGACGGGCTGCCTCGTCAAGGCAGTGGAGACAGCTGCAGAGCGGGAAGCCTTCATTGTGGGCAAGCCCAGCCGCTTCATGTTTGACTGTGTGGCCAGCGAGTTTAAGATTAACCCTGCGCGCACAATCATGGTTGGTGACCGCCTGGACACAGACATCCTTATGGGCAACACCTGCGGCTTGACCACCCTCCTCACTCTCACTGGGGTCACGACACTGGATGAGGTTAAAGGCCACCTCAACAGCGACTGTCCTGAGCGCAGAAACCTGGTCCCTGATTACTACGTCGATAGCATAGCGGACCTCCTCCCTGCTCTCACCGACTAAGGAAGGGAGATGTTCCAGCTCTGCAGAGGTCTTTCTTCACCCCAAGCCACCCGCGGTCTCTTCAGGCTGGTAGTATTTTCTCAGTTACTATGGTGCACACAATTGCTGCTTGCAAAAGTAAGATGATTTTCGTGCTTAACATTCAAATTGAGTTCTCTGTTTACAAATTCCTGTTTAAAAATGCACTTTGAAAGAAAGAGGGAAGTGTGTGTGTGTGTCTATCAGCTTTCAGACACATCAGCTGTGTCTGGCTGGTGTTCAGGTATCAGGGTGGAGGCCGGCTCAGCTGAGCTGAAGGACTGAGCAGGCTTCTGTTTAAACCTTGCACTGTGGTGTTTTGTAATGCAATCTTTGGAAATTCAGGGAATTGAGCAGTTTTAAGGGCAGCTGCTCTGGTATCTGAGACTTGATTTTAAGATTGGTTTTTATGATTATTTGGGTTCTGGGTCAGATATTTCAGGGGAATGGAAATCATTGTGTATCCATTCGTAATGTTTTTGCTCCTGCCCAGTGGCATTTGCACTGCTTTATATGCAAAACAAGAATTACACCATCAGACTTCATATGTTTCTCTAGAAATTCTCTAGAATTTCTGATTATGGTACCTATTTTAAAAACATACTGCAAGTTGGTTTTATTGGACAAGCATGTAACAAGAGATCAGATTGAATCATATTTGAATTACTTGATTAAGTGTCAGGATAGAATGCTGACTTCATTTGTCAGTCAGCTGATAGTGGGAATTCTTCATGGCAACAGTGAATTTACTAGCATTTTGTTCTTCGGTATCATAAATACATGGAGGGTTTTTTTCTTAGCCATTTTGAAGTCAGTGTTGATGAAGCAACTATATTAACATATTTAGTGCTTCCTGTTAGAATCTTCTGGGTTGATGGTAGGACACAAGAAAAATCTTTTGCAGATCTATCTTGGCACTTGCTGAAAACAGATGTATGAACCATTTTTGCCTTGTTGGTCTGCAGTAAACATAATTGCACTTTTCAGGTGCTCAGGTAGTTTTCTTGCAGAATCAGTTGCCAGATTGTCACCTTTAAAAAGTATGTAGACGAAGAGTTTTAAAAATTGGGAACCAAGGAAAGATACTTCTTTTTTTGCTTCAAATGTATTTCAGTTACCTTGCGTGGGCAGCATTTTCAATATTGAAGGTGCTTGAAATTTCTCACTTTTTCATACAGCAATAATTGCATTATCTATAGCGGAAGACATTCTGTGATTATAAATTACGTTAATCTCTCCACCTTTTTTGAAGTGCTAAAAGATAGATTATTATGTCTTCAGATATTTTTTCTCTTTTTTTTTAATTTATCAGCTTTTCATTTGTAAGTCTAAAAGATTGTTCTCCTCTTTTGATTATGTAAACTCTGTGAACTAATTAAAAAAACCCTGATCTCTTGGGAGACTTGTTCTGAGACCAGTTCCAGAGAGATTCAGGGCCGTGTCAAATCTACATTAAATGCTTAGATGGTCAGAGCAGTTGCTCAATCAAGCTGGCCATAAAGTGGAACCAACCATCTGCTTTCATTGTATCTTTTCTTAACAAAGCTGCACTGTCAAATTCTCAAGTGGGCACTGTAAAACTGTTACCTAACTTCAATCCAGACCTTGAGTCACATTAAACACAACGTTTGCTTCCTTTTTGTGTGTCTGATCTTTTCATTTTACACTAAAGGAAAACTTTTTCCCTAAAGAGTACTTTAAATGAGACCCCCCCCCAAGGCACCCTACATTGATGTATAAATTGATTTATTGATAGAGACCATTAGGCAAAACGTGGAACAGGGCGGGGATTACAAAGATATGCATGTTATCACTTTCGTTTGATTGGTTACAACACAGCAATGCACTCAATGTGAACGATATGGAACATTCTCCTTCCAGAAGCTAGGGTGCCCTGGTACTCCTGGCCTTTCATAAGGAAGGCCCTAAAGTCCTGACTCTTTGCCCAGGCAGCCCCCACTGTGTGTGGTTCATGTAGAGTTCAAAATTCAGGTGGTCACCTTTACAGTCTAAAGGGATGGGGCCAGGGGGATTTTGAGATCACCTTTCCACATGGCTTCTGCCCATCCTGCTTGATCTGGCCAGGGTGGGCACGTTCCAGCACGTTCCTTTGTGTAATGGTCACCTGGTAGAGGCTGGGTCTTCTCTCTTATGGTGCCTATCTTACAGGACAGCTCCCCCCCGCCCCTCCCCAGATACAGGCCCCTCTCCCTGTTGGCCTTCAGAAAAATGGTGATGACTTGGCTTTTTCACCAGGCAGTGGGGCAAAGATGTTGATGGACGAGGTGTAGAATGGTCGAAGGATGATGGTGAGAATTACCAAGGCCTCAACTTGGCTTCTTATAAATTATCTCTGCCAATCCGTCACCTTCTAACACCGTGGTTTTCAATTTAACCCATCCCCCAAAGGAGGCAAGGTTTGAGTTCAAGTCCTTGGTTCGTTGAATTGCATCCAGAATTGTGGTGCTTCTCAATATGGGATCACAATGGTCAACCTCTTGGTTCCCTTAGCACCTTCCAACAACTGTTGAAGTGCCTTGCTCCAAAGGAGTGTTCTTGGAAGGTGATAACAAAGCTTGCAATAATGAACAGCATGAATAAAAGAAGTGTGGGAGATGGAAGTTGCAGTTGAAGTTAGGAATTTTCTCCTCCCCCAGAGAACATCAAATGAATTACAAACTCCATGAGGATGTTTTGAGTCCATACGGTAAAATTAAGAGTTCGGCCCAATGTCGAGTCACAGGCTCTGATGTGAACAGGTTCAATTGCTGCAGCAGCAGAACAGACTTCTGGCAAGAAGAAAGATTCCAAAACCACATGAAAAGAACAAACAGAATATCTGGCACACTTTTCTCCTGCCTTGGAGACGGGGGCCTCCAGAGGCAAAGAATCAAGTCCAGATTTCCCAAAGGGACATCATATGGCTCTGGATCTGGAAGAGATTGGTATTTTACTGGACTTGGAGCACTCCTTGCAAGAGACCCCCACCCACAATGAGAAGTCTAGATCAAAGAGATCTTCCTATCTCCCCCTCCCATCAGCCAATTCCAAATGAATTCCATCTGAAACCCAATACATGCTAGCATCTAATTTATATCCTAGGTCCCCTCCAGAAAACCCCACTGGCATACGGTCACTGAGTAAAAAGGCACGTTCAGTAATCATGGACCCCAGTTGTACTTCACCTAGTCCCCAAAGGAAAGAAGCAATTCCACAGGCCAAATAGATTGGTTTGAAGCAGGGAAGTTAGGAAAACAAGATTTGTAAAACGAAGGGTTGCACTGGTGTCTTATCAGCAAAGGAACTTTGTGGTCAGACAGGTTTGTACCCACAAAAGGACCCGGTTGATCCACAGTTTGTAGACCAAAGCTCACTGTCAGCCCAGCCCTTCTCTTCATGAGAGTACTAGACATACCCAGTTTACTAGCAAACTAGAGGGACTGCAGAGCTCAGCTTTTCAGCCCTAATAGAGGGAGGGCTGTGGGCTGAGGGAATGGTGCCCGGTTTTAAGCTCGAGCTGTGATGTGCAAAAATACGCTTGTTTGAAGGTGGAGAATGAGAAGGCTTGGTATAAAAGCATTCCTCTCCTCCGCCCCACCTCTTGTTATCAGTGGGTCTCAGAAGAAGGAGGGAGGCTGGTGTGATCTTTTGCCAGGTATGGTTGCTTGGCAAGAGAAAAGGGCAGGTGTGCCACAGAAGGATGATAAAGGGTGACAAGTGTCAGGGTATTGAAACAATAACCCTAGAGTAACGGAAGTCTGAGAGGTTTAAAGAATAACACAGGTTATAAATAAC